>LUGF01006253.1:18010-28482 GCA_001625245.1 Calycopis cecrops
TTTTTTGTGTCACTTCGGAGACACCGACAGTGTTCACTCCATACCAAAAAGATATAATTTTATTATATTATTACATTACATTACAACTTAAGTACTATTTACATAAGTTCTCTGTGGCAGTCTCCTGTGTATTATATTCTTTACCATTTTAGAGTTGACACGTATTTGCAAAAAAATACTAACTAAAACATGTCGACATGATTGTTATGCAGACATATCGCAATCGTTGAAAAAATTAATTTAATATGATTATATTATAATACGAGTAGCTTCCGTCCGCAGCTTCGCCTGCGTGGATTTTGGACTTCAAAAATGGAAGTTCTCAATTCTTCCGAATGAAAGATTCACAGCTCCTCCCCCGTAGGTTGTTGTACCCGACCTGTTAGTAATATTCATGCAAAATTTGAAGTAAATCCATGTAGTACTTTTTAAGTTTAGCCCGGACATACGTACAGACAAAAAATCTAAAAACTATATTTTTGGCTTCGTTATTGATTGTAGAATCGTTTTTAAAAGAATACTTGGAACGTGAAAAAATATTCATACCTCAGGGGATAAAAAGTATCCTATAATCCAAGTCAGCTAATACTCTATCTGTATAACAAATTTTATCAAAACCGGTTCAGTAGTTTTGTCGTGATTGACGGACAAACATCCAAACAAAGAAACTCACATTTATAACATTAGTGTGATAAACCTGTAATTAAGCCGTAGGTACTGCGTATAAAATTCACATTCTTTATATCTTACAGCTAAAAAATTTTGCTAGCGAGTTGTAAAACCGTCAGCGCCATCTATTGATAGTTAGGCGGAACGAAGTTCACCGGGTCAGCTAGTAGACATATAAGTATGTTTTGTTTGTGCAAGGCTACCAAATCGCAATTACGACTGCTAATATTATTTACATGAGTTTGGCACACGAATAAAAAAAAACCTGGATGAATGCATGATCCCAAGTAGTAGGGAGATGATTCCTATGTCATTATTTTATTGGGAAAACTTGAGTCAATAAAGACTAAACTCACATTAACTCAGGAACACAATATACGCACTACACAAAGGGAGTAATCTCCCTTGTACTAATGTACAGGAGAATTCTTCTTTTCATTTTAGCTCCATGTTCCTCAAAGAAAAGTATTCACTTCCTTTACTCATCATATTCCCGAGCTTAGTGTGACCTTGACTTTGTAACATAGACCTTGTAACATAGCAACAAAAACAACTAACAACCACTTTTCCCGTTAAAAAAGGATAAATTCATCACATGGGACCATTATCGGGATCAGAAGAAATATAAATGTCATCCCCCAAGAACATTTTATCGGGTTAAGAGGTATTCAATAATACACTTTTTGGGCTCCAAATATCTATTTATGTATTTATTTTTATATGTACCACATTAGGTCGCAGCCGAATATAAAAGACACAATTCGATCATGATCCTTGGCATCCCACAGGTAATTGTTTTCGGGATAAAAACTATCCTAAAGGTTTGTTAATACAGGTTCCCTTCTAACCATATGCCTAATTTAATGTAAATCTGACAAGTAGTTGTAACGTGAAGGAGTAACAAATAAATTAAAGTCAAAATCCCATAGCATCCCACGGGAACATTTTTTCTAAAAATATCCCATATGTTAATACAGGTTCCCTTCTAACCCTATGTCAAATTTCATGAACATCTGATAAGTAGTTTTAGCGTGAAAGGGTAACAAATACATTAAAGTAATTATTCCATAGCATCCCACAGGAACATTTTTTCGGGATAAAAACTATCCTGTGTTATTCCAAATTACTCTCTACTCTCTGTGTGTGTGCAAAATTTCATGAAAATCGGTTCAGCAAATTTTACGTGAAGAAGTAACAAACAACCAAACAGACAATCTTTCACATTTATAATATTCTTGGTCTTGCTTCTTTTCCTTTTCTATTTTGGCATTTGGGCATACTGTTTTTACAAAAACACCGGAATTCATAAAAAATATCTATGATTCTTAATACGCTAATATAGTAGTTTATGCAACTGTCATATAAAGAAGGGTATTAAAACACGAGTGTGAATTTTTGAAACGAGCGAACGCGAGTTTCAAAATAGTACCTCACGAGTGTTTTAATACCCGTGTTATATGCAGTTGCATACACTACTTTATCTTCACTAATTCAATTAATCAATTAATCAAACATTGCGAAACATTGCATGCAAGCAAGCAAGCAAGCAATAGCAAGCGAAAGCAAGCGAAAGTAAGCGGAAGCAAGCGGAAGCAAGCGGAAGCAAGCGAAAGCAAGCGAAAGCAAGCGAAAGCAAGCAAGCAAGCGAAAGCAAGCGAAAGCAATCAAGCAAGAAGACTTAAGAATTTTGAAATAAGGCTCTCTCACCACTCTCTCTCTCTCTCGCTCTCACACAGTGTTATAATGAGATTTTACGATATCGATTTGCATATTATAACATCATGTCAATTGAGTTTTTTGTTGTCGGAGCTATAACAGTAGTTATTATAAGTCAAGTATTGGTAACATAAGTAGAATGTTACAACATTAGTGTAGATAAAATATTTTATTCAATTAACAATTATTTAGATATTATACCATCAAAGTCCTAATCTGTAAATAATAGTCATTAATTTTTATGATGACACATTCAACTAAAATATAGAAACAAGAAATGTATAAACTACCTACTAGCTGCGTCCCGCGGTTTCACCCGCGTAAATTTCGTTCCCGTGGAAAATAGAAAATCATCCAATGGCATCCCATAGGAACATTTTTCCGGGATAAAAACTATCCTACGTGTTAATCCAAGTTACTCTGTGTGTGTTCCAAATTTCATGAAAATCGGTTCAGTAGTTTTTGCGTGAAGAAGTAACAAACATACAAACTTTCGCATTTATATTAGTAGGATTGAGGTTGACAATATTGTCATATATTTTGCCAAATACAAAACTGAAACCAACAAGAAAATTTTGCCATAATTTAGTAAATATATAAATACAGAAGAGTCGGAAGACTTCAGTGGTGGCGTGGACTCTAATAACTGACATCTGCTGTCACCCCTATCGCCCTATCAGAAGTAATGAACCTTTTTGATCCAACCCGGGATTCACGTCATCGGGGATCGGCTCGCCTCTCGTGTGCATACGACGTTCGCTCCGGAGTGATTTCCGTATGCCACGTGACGATCGCTATGGCTAAATCCTACAGTTTGCGTAATTTCCGTGAAGTTGATTTATCAACCAAACGGGAATTAGTTCGTTTGGCGTTGTAGGCGCCCCCACTTGACTCCCGGCGGCCGCACAAGCCAGTGCGGCCGATGTGCGATCACGGGGAAGGTGCCCATCAGCTCTTCTCAAGTACTAAGTGTGTTTTTAAGTGTCTCCATGTGTTCGTCCGCGTTGAACTTTTTAAGTCCGCGTTCCCGCGCTCATAGACGCTTACCTATAGTGATATTTTCGTAAACTTACTTCCGCGTCCGTGTTTTATACCGCGCGCGCGCGATGGAGAAACGTTCGCGACCCCACGGCTCTTCAGGCCGCGCGCGAGGTGGTCGACCTCACGACCTCGCGTGCTGCCGATGCAGCTCGACGAGCCCACGCCACCGGCTACTGCCACATCTGTACCAGTGCCCGGACCGCCGACAGCGAGTACGACTCGCGACGGAGCGCCGTCGGCATCGGGGAGAGGGGAAGTATTCCCCACACCCGGATGTCCTCCGGCGACACCCGCCGCCGACTCCGAACCTGATCGTCAGGGAGGCAAGGGACAAACCTCCGCTGAACAACGGCGTAGAATGGAGGAGAATTTGATTACCTTCAAGGTAGATAGATCCCTCTTAAAGGGAAACCTGCCGCGATAGCGTTACCAGGCCCTGGTCGACCAAATTAGGTCCCAAGGGTTCCAGGTAACGTCTTTGTCGCAGGGATCTTCGTTATACCCCCAGGTGTTCCTCCCCTTTCACTTACGACAAGGGCAATGGGAACGGATGCCACATCCACTGCCCTCATCCGTGGGTCGCCCGTCTCAAACAGTCGGCGGGCCCTCCAACAGAGAAGGGCAGGAGGGGAGTCCTCCTGCCCTTCCCTACTCGAGAAGGCGCGCGGGAACAGCGGCGCGCCCCTTCCTCCACGAGGCCTTGCTTAGGGTGACGGATGCCCCCGCATCCATCACCCAGCCTCGGTTAGGGGGGGAGGAGTTGATTGTACACCCTCCTCCGAGCCCCGGCTCGTTTGCGGCGTTGTGGAGGAGCGAGGGGGTCACACTCCCGCACTCTCTCCGCCGCTTCCTTCTGCGAGACGACCTCCTCGCAGAAGGGCTAAACTGCAGCCCACGCCTCTCTACTGCCGACCATTGATCGCGGCGGCACCCTCCTACGCCGCCGCGGCTCGTTCGCCGCCGGCGCCCTCGACGACTCCACTGCGCGCTGCGGGCGGTCCCGGTCCCGTGGCCGGGGGGTGCGCTTCACTCCGAAGTCGGAGGAGAAGTACCGCACCCTCCAGCGCTATATGTTCAAGCTCGAGAAGGAGAAGGGAGTAGCCTGGTTCAGCTACTCCCTTCCCACGGAGAAATCTATCAAGGTCGCCTTCCGCGGCCTTCTGCAGAACACCCTCCCCGGAAGCCATCAGTGAGGAGCTGGAGCAGCTCGGCTTCGCGCCGGAATATGTCCTCCCCATCCAGGCCCGTAAGGGCCGGCCTGGATGCATCTTCCTGGCGGTGCTCCGCCGGACTCCCGACACCATCCCGGGGATATACGGAATCGACGAGTTCCTGAATATCCCCGGGATCAAAGTAGCAGCGTGGCGCGGGCATCAGGGGCCCTCGCAGTGCCATCGCTGCCAGCAGTTTCGGCACAGCAGCCGCCACTGCCCCGCAAGCGGCTCCGCCGGCCGCTCAGCCGGCCGCACTGTCAGCAACCACGCCGGCCCCTCCGGCCGATAAAGGCCGCGCTCCCGCGCCGCAGCGCCCGCGCCGCCACGCCACCGCGCCCCCTGCCCTACCCCTTCTCCCCCGCTCCTGGTCTATGGTCCCAGGTCGGGGAGATATTCCAGGACTTCCTCTCCGCGGTTCGGCGCGGTAGTTCTATTTGGACGGCACTCCAAGGATGCCTCCCCCAAATCCTCCTGTTAGTGCAGGAACTACTAATTAGTCTGCCCGTGGCCCCATTCTAATCTCTATTTTCCTGCAGCTCGCCCGATATCGCCACGCTTCTAACTTGTTAGTAGCGTACGCGCATACGGGCGACTCAGTTCTGATTAGTGTAGTAAACTAAATAGTGTGTAGTCTAAACTCTCCCACTGCCCACATTCATATAGGTGGGGCAGGAGTTCTTACATACGGGTTGCTCGCGGCCCACTATTTCAAAATTTTTATACTTCATTTCCACCACCGTATGTAGTAGTCGTCCCTTATGGGAGATCGCGCACCTCGGTCGCTGATCGCCATTTACTGGACCTTCACCGGGTTAACCGGTGATCTCACCCGGCAGGGGCTTACCGCCCAGGTGCGTACCCTAAAGGCAAACGACTCTCATACGACGGACTTTTTAGGCGAGCCCCTTTCGAGGGACACTGCCACCCAGAGGACCGGTTCGTCATTTGGCGAACCACGGATGACCCCACATGAAGGGGGACAAAGTCCCCGAACATGTATTCCCCACGCTCCCTACGGGGAGTGAGAGAACGCAACAGTCGTTCACGTCATCGGTTGAACATACCAACACAATACAGTCGAATAGTGGTGGAATTATAACGAAACTAAGGTAGCGACATCTACCAGTACAAATGTGAAGTTTGTATTACCTTTCCTACAGTGTCAGATACGGTCACTGCACACTAATATCAAGTCGGAAAGGGATCGTAACCATATCACCTCGAGCCGTTCAGTATTCTTTGTATGGAACTCCATACTGCAACACACACTAGTGAGAAACGTAACGTAATCGTATCGTTTTCATTTTTAGAGGCGAGACGTTTACGTTCCCTTTCCGGGTTTATAAGTGTGCGGTGACCATTAGCGTGACCTAGAAATCATACCTCTGCGCCAGAGCCTTCTGCTGTTGTCTCTTAGCCTGATTCTCTAGCCTCTTCGCGGCGGCATCGGCTCTCGCAGCACGCAGCTCGCTCAACTGAGCCTCGAGCTCCCTCACCTCTGTACTCAGGACATCCAGCTCGCCTTCCTTGCTGTCCGTCTCGAGGTCTCCGGTTTCATAATCCCTAGAAAATTGCACTCTAATATAGCAGATACCATACTTATATTAATAAAAATCAGCTTCCATATTATGTCTGCACATAAAAATGAGAATGTCTGAGAGTTACCTATATAAACAATAAATGAAATAACAAAAATCCGTTTCTACAGTTGTTTAATAACTATATAAAATTTTGGCATATAGCAAGATTTTAAATGTGTTCCAACTTTAGTTTAATCTTTGTTTAATCTTTGTTTTCTTATATTATACTTAGTCTTTCTTATCAGATTTAAATATTTTAAAACGGACACAGGATTTTTGTTCTTTTAATGGAACAAATGATAAAAAAATATTTCGGAAAGCTTATTCAAAATGGTTGGCGGTGGCCACTCGACAGGTTTGATAGGTGAACAAAATTTGAACAATGCATTAAAATCCGTTTAGCTGTACAGGTTGTAGGAAGGTATAAAAATCTACATAGATACACCTACTTATATGCCCGAAAACCTTTTTCCGACGCATTCGGGTAAAAATTAGGAAAAGATTATTAATATACAGGCCTACTGTGTTTTTAGGGTTCCGCAGCCGAATGGCTAAAACCGGAACCCTTATAGATTCGTCATACCTGTCCGTCCGTTTTTTCCTTCGGCCTCGGCCTTCGTATTAAACAAGGTTTCAATGTTGATGTATTCTGTGAACCGCTATTCGAATTTTGAATAAACATAAATAAATTAAAAATTAAAAGGCCCCCTTTATTTATTTTTTTATTATTTTTTCACTCCATACTTAGAACTGAATCTAATATTTTGTTTTCATCTAACCTATATGACGTGAGGGGTATCTATGAATAGGTCTTTAAAAAGGGCATTAAATTTATTTTAAATAGGTGCTTGTGGTATTGTGGTATGAGACAAGTGGCGCGAAGCGGGAAAAGTCGCAGAAAGGGTCGCGATCAAAGCGTTGTTATTTTCTTGATCAGATCATTTAGAAATGTATACCATGCTACATTACCGCCAGATGGCACAACCTGAGGGGCACGAGTCTCACGCACTTGACACCGTAAAGAGATAGCTCACTATCATTTTGTCGAGTTTCGGCAGTTTGTGAGTAGGCCTTTTGAAAGGAGGAGGAAAGGTGGGCTATTACCCATCCATTAACTTGTCTAACAATTATGTGGATGTTTATGGACATTCGTAGTCCTCTAAACACTCCTACTCCTACTGCTCATTTCTCCCTTTTATATGGTAAAAAGAATCATATCAGTCATCTGCACGATAAGGCGCAAATATCCCCACTACTTTCAAAGAGCATTCTTAAATATTTTACCCAATCCGAGGAAAATTACTTCAACAGTATTTTGAAACTTGTAGGTTCGATTAAGACACCATCTTTTTTCCAGTGGATCATCAACTGGTAAAAAGGTGGTAATTAATTATTTTCACTTACCTCAAACTATCAGACAGCTTCATAATTTCACTTAACAAATGATTGGCAGTTTCGAGATTAGGTTTAACATTCTGCAAGTTCATCAAACTGTTTTCTTTCTGTAACAAAGTTGCTCTTAATGCGTTCAATTTTTCTTCAGCTTCCTGGCAATTTTGTGTGGCCTGTTCGGCTTTGGCTTTAATATCGTCGGCATCGTATACTCTCAATGCTTTTTTCTTTTCTATCTCTGCGTTAATTGCATCCAACTGACTTTTCTTCTGCTCTAATATAAGCTCTAATTGGCTCTTTGCTTCTAATTCTGCTTCAAGCTCTTGTTTAACCATATGTTGGGCCTCTTTTTCTTGTTTTATTTCTTCTTCAATTTGCTTTGTTTCACAATCTAACTGTAAATTGATTCATGAATATTTATAAGTATATTTTTTTATTCTTTGACTCTTAGATATAGGCCTTCTCCATGTCCCGACATCAACATGGTCTCTAATTCAGACCCTCATCTCTATACATACGAGGGTGAATCAAAAAGTACTTAAAATGAATACAAAAAAAATTAAATTTTTAAACAAAAATATTTTATTTTTCTACGTAATCACCTTCTAATCTAATACACTTAGAATACCGCATCTCCAACTTTCTTATTCCTTCCGCAAAAAAATCATTTTCTCGACTATTAAAAAACTCCTCTACGGCAGTCATAACCGCGTCATCATCGTCAAATTTAGTTCCACGAATATGCTCCTTTAATTTTGGAAATAAGTGAAAATCACTCTGGGCTAAGTCAGGAGAATATGGTGGGTGATCAAGGACTTCGACCCCAGCACTGCGGATTGCGGTGAACGCAACTTCCGAACGATGAGGTTGAGCGTTATCCTGGAGAAACAACACGCCCAATGACAATTTCTCACGACGTTTTTCTTTAATCCTTTCACGTAATTTCGGGATTAGGTTTGCATAATAGGATTCAGTTATCGTTTGCCCTTTTGGCAAGTAATAAATAAAAAGAATTCCTTCACTATCCCAGAATACCGAGGCCATAACTTTGCCAGCGGAAGGAGAAACTCGAAATTTCTTCACGGGTGGTGAGGATGGTCGTTTCCAAGACATGCTTTGTCTTTTCGTTTCCGGGTCGAAATGGTGGACCCATGTTTCGTCCATGGTTACAACACGACGGCAAAATTGATCTGAATCACGTTGGAACATTTAGAGATTACGCTTAGAAATATCCAAACGTCGATTTTTGTTTTCTTCGGTTAACATTCGTGGCACCCATCTTGCTGACACTTTTTTTTAACCCCAGTGAATCGATTAAAATTGGATGAATGCTACCAAACGATATATTAAGGATCTTAGCTATATGTTTTATTGTAATTCTTCTGTCGTGTAAAACCAATTTTTCCACTTTTTTGGCATTTTCTTCGGTGATGGAGGTTGAAGGTCGTCCAGAACGCGGATCATCTTTACAGCTCGACCTACCTCTTTTAAATTCAGCAACCCAATAAGCCACAGTGGAATAGGGTAAGGCATCATTCCCTAATGTCTGTTGAATGTTCGAAAAAATCTCTTTCGTAGAAATATTTTTCAGGAACAGCTGATACTTTATTACCGCGAGTAACTCGTTTTTCTCCATAGTTTCGTTTTTTTATCAGAACTCTCAACAATAAAATTAATATTTTGCGAACGATCTGTTTAAAAAAAATATCGAACTGCCTCCAAAAAGGTTAAATACATATAAGTTTCTAAGAACTTTTTGATTCACCCTGATTCTCTGTTATAGTATATAATCTATGACCCTGGTACTCCTCCGAAAAATGCTCGGCCGATTCTCATAAAATTTTGTGTGCATATCAGGTAGGTCTGAGAATTGGCCAACATCTATTTTTCATCTAGAATTAAAGCTGCGTAAGACGCGGGTGAATCCGCGGAACACAGTTAGTTTTCTACAAAATATTATTAGATATGCTTAGAGCTTTTTCTGAGTTTTGTCCATTTTTTAAATTAAATCATGTGAATCCGAATTAGACACTCAACTGCTACATACCTTTTCTAATCTCTCTGCTCTTTTACCTTTTTCTGCTGCCTGTTCATTCAACATTACTAAAAGCATATTTTTTCTGTCTTCCAAAGATTTTATCTGAAAAAACATGATGAAAAAACATGATATCCTCTCTTTGCCCCTGGTCATATGTAAGTAGTAAAGTGCTATATCAGTTCAACCATGTTTTGTGTTGTGCTTGAACACAACCATTCTCAAGGTATTCTACACAGCACTGGAGCTGTCAGAGAAGGCATTAGCACATAGACATTGACTTAAACTGAACCTGTGGTATGTATATTATAGTTACAAAGTAGTATGAAACGTTATTGTATATTTTGCCTAATCATTTTGAAATTAAAACTCATTCTATATTTTTTTCATAATATTATAGTGCGTGCGTGCGTGCGTGCGTGCGTGCGTGCGTGCGTGCGTTCGTGCGTGCGTGTATTTTAACTGATCGTAACATGTCACTTAGCTTTAGGAAAGTTTTTGACATATTTACCTTTTATGTTGTTTTTTTTTACATTGAATATTCTTACAAATTACTAACCTACCTAAGTCTACAGTCAATATATTAATTTTAAAGAAAGTGCCTTAATTAGTATATTGTAATTAGTCTGATTTTGATTATATTTTATATGTATGTACAATATTTACCCTACGTAGATGGTCAAATAAACCAACTTTTTGTTAAAAAATAATTTGAAATACACAATGTTTAATTCAACAGTATATTATATTTAACTTACCACAGTACTTGACCCATAAATTAAATTATCAATTTTAACGTGATAAGTCAATATGTTAAGTATATTT
>LUGF01006253.1:42690-56468 GCA_001625245.1 Calycopis cecrops
CATTATAATACCTCGAACGTAAAAAAAACTTTTCGTAACGCTCTCGTCACGCATTCATCAGTGTACTTCTCTTTCTTCTATTCTATTCTATTCTACTTCTCAAGACAAGCGCGCGTAAATAAATATTACTTCAAAAATAAATTGCTTAGGTTAAAAAAATCGTTTTATTATCGTCGAAACGTTTTATAAAAAAAAACGAAGTCTTGTAACCTGACGACTTCTCTTCGCGTCGCCAGCTTATGACCTTATTTATTATAACTAGTGGACCCGCGAAGATCGATATTCGATCTAAGTGAAACTTTTTTGTAATTAAAAACTAATTATAATATGACATTGTAACTAAGGTAAACAATTTATAGTGCCACAAACTTTTCTGACCCGGTGACAGCTGGTGACAGCAGCGGTCTAGTCTAATAAAGTGTTGCCATTAAAATGAAAATCCCGATTATTAGAGTAAAAATAATGTATGATGCATGGGCTAATTAAAATTATGCCATCACAACACTAAAATCGTGACAATTTATTAGTTATTAAGAAATAATAAATTAGAAATAAGAGTGAACTAATATATTTTATATGTTATAATTGTGGTCGTATAAAAAATCAAATTAACAAACAATCAACATGTAAAATTGTTGATTGTTTGTTAATTTGATTTTTGAACAGTATTAACGGCGCTTAGAGACGTTTCTCCTCTTGCAGAAACGATAAAACTTAAAAAAAAATGTTTCTTGCATCCCTTTGGGGTAAGTGTTACGAGCGTAGCTCTACCAATAAAGCTGTCAAAAGATTATCATTTCAAAAATCGGTCGTAAAGGAAAAAGGTTAGTCAGAAAATTTTGAATTAGCCGTATTTTTCACAAAATTGTCAATTGTAGCATCAACTATGTGGTCAATGTGGCTATAGAAAATGTTCTCTACGTTTATGATATGATCTACACAATTTCGATATTTCTCGGTAGATACATTTTAAAGTCCTTGTAGGAAATTTTTTACATCTGTCAACCGACACAAGTTCAATGGGATTGAGCTCGCAATGATAAGGTGGCACTTGGCAGTCTTAGGACTTCCACCGTATATTTTTGAACTCACAATAATAAAAACCAACAAGAAACACCAACTAACTGATCAATAACGATAATTTACAAAAACTAAAAAACAAAACAGCGCAAAAGAAATACGTAATAACTCCAAACACAATGGCAACCGGCGCACATTATGTTCCTAACTTTTGTACGGACCGCTGCTGCCTTGTTACGCGAATCAATTTCTGTCTCTGTCTTTCGTACTCAACAGCGTACGAAAGACAGAGGCAGAGATTGACTGACAAAGTCAGATTTCAGATTGACAGACAAAGTCAGATTGATTACGATTTTCATCTCGTTTCGTTGGCTGGACTATACGATATCTTACATATCAATGTGTCAAATGCATTGTAGTGTGTGTAAAGTTTTATTTATTAAATTAAAGTACTTTATATACATTATTATTATAATATATTAGTGTTCTGCACATCTCTTACACGTAAACTATACGTGTGCCAAATTTCATACTCCTCCGTCCACACAATTTTTATAAAAATGTTCCCAAAGTTTTTGCTTCACGTATTAATAGATAGATAAATAATAGATAAATAAACATACATACATGATATGTCAATATTTGCACACGGCCACAGCGGTATAATATGTTGTATCTCTATTTTTAGTTATACATTTTATATGTGTGGCACATATAAAATGTATGCATGCATGGAGCCAAATCGGGCCGGCGTAAAGTGACTGCTGACGCGTTCCGTGCGGTAAGTATCCGGTGGCCCATTGAGGGGAGAGGAGGAAGGAACGCATCCGTATAACCTCTATGCGGATGGCTATAGGCGTTGGCAGTCATGAAAATGATTCCGACTACTTGTTCCTACTATTTATTATTATATTATGCCCTATGTTGTGTCTCATTGTTGAGCGAAGGCCTTCCTCCATTTTTTCCACTTTTCTCTGTTATACTTGAATTCATCTCGCCATCTCCTTTTTGGTCTCCGTCGTCTCCTTGAGCCTGGATCCCACGAGAGTGGCAATTTTTGCGCCATATCTCAACAGATTTCTGCATGAAATGCATATTCACGAATGATTTATCAAGGCAATTGTGGCAGGCTTTAATCGTAAACAGAGTTGCCTTATCAGTAATCGCATTGAACAGTAAAACGGACCTGCCGTTACGACAATAATAAAACGGTTTTTTTTTTAAATCTAACCGTATTTTTTGAAGTAATACTTCATTACGCGCGCTTGTCTTGTGAAGTACGCTGATGAATAAACGAGAGCGTTACGAAAAGTGTTAGCGGGCGAGGCGAACGCAAGAGAAGAAGATACAAGTTAGTGAAAACAGAAAGATAGTTAGGTTTCTTATATTACTGAAGTAGCAAGAATAAACAGTGCGCTTGCACATTTCCTTTGTCTCTCCCTCCCATAGCCAGTTATGTTTCGTGTGTGAAGTTTCACTTCAGTCGTGTGGTGTGGTGCACACACATTTTTAAATTTTTACTTTGTTATAACGTATATCTTTATAAATAAGGTTTAATTGTCACCAACGCCCTGCGCCTTCTCTTTAATAAGTTAAGGTCTGAAACCCGTTGTACCTGATAAAGTTGAAAGTAGATTTTAATTGATAATTATTATTTTCCTAGATCAATACCGGACACAAGACTGGACGAATGCAAATACTGGCATTACCCGGAGGACCTGCCAACCACTTCGGTCATCATAGTGTTCCACAACGAAGGCTTCAGCGTTGTGATGCGGACAGTCCACAGTGTGATTGACCGATCTCCTCCGAATATACTGCAGGAAGTTTTACTGGTAATACATCCACGGAATTTTATATCTTACTAGCTGGTCACCTGCGCGCGTACCTACGCACTAAAATAAATTTGAAGGAAAGACATTACACAAATATTTATTCATTCTTTTCAAATAAAGACACACACAAGTCATGTCTGTGTCATATGTCGATAATTGGTTGTACCAACTCGGAAACCTTTGTGGGCGCATTCAGAACAACTTTACTCATCATCACATGATGAAATGCATAGTCTGCAGACAAACATTCATTTTTGATAGATATTCAGATTGTACCGGTACGATCATTTGAAAATAAAGTGCGTACGGGTTATTTATAGTTTTTACCTATTTTATTATTATGTGTAAAAGAAGGTCTCGATTTTGAAATGATTTTCAATTTCTGTTTCTCCTACGGGGATGCCCATAAACATGACTACTACATATATGTGATTAACATACGTTGGCCTAATAAATTGTAAGAAACGTTATGGCCTTAACGCCAGCACTAGAGAGACGGCCGGCAAGACAAGACAAGACAAGAACCTATATAGGTACGTTCCCCAGTCTGGCCGAATAGATTCGGCTACGATATAAAAATTATAAATGTGATAAAATTAATAATGAATCTATTTCAGGTAGACGACTTTTCCGATAAAGAAAACCTGAAAGAAAATCTAGATAATTATATCAAACGGTGGCATGGCAAAGTGCGAATTATTAGAAATGCACAACGCGAAGGTCTCATTAGAACTCGATCGAGAGGCGCCCAGGAGGCGACCGGAGAAGTGATAGTCTTTCTGGACGCTCATTGTGAGGTCAACATAAACTGGCTGCCCCCGCTCCTAGCTCCAATATACCGGGACTACAGGACTATGACCGTGCCCGTGATCGACGGTATAGATCACAAACACTTTGAGTACAGACCAGTATACACGCACGGGATCAACTACAGAGGTATTTTCGAGTGGGGCATGCTCTACAAAGAGAACGAAGTGCCGGACAGAGAAGCCAGCACACACAAGCACAGTTCAGAGCCGTACAAGAGTCCAACCCACGCGGGCGGTTTGTTCGCAATCAACAGACGATATTTCTTGAAAATAGGAGCTTACGATCCCGGTCTTTTGGTTTGGGGTGGCGAAAACTTTGAGTTGAGCTTCAAGATTTGGCAGTGCGGTGGCAGTATTGAGTGGGTGCCTTGCTCCAGGGTTGGCCACGTGTACCGAGCGTTCATGCCGTATTCGTTCGGTAATTTGGCGAAGAATCGCAAAGGCTCGCTCATCACGATCAATTATAAACGAGTGATTGAGACTTGGTTCGACGAGGAACATAAAGAGTACTTTTATACCAGAGAACCGATGGCTAGATTCTTAGACACGGGCGATATAAGTGAACAGGTAGCGTTGAAAGAGAGATTGCAGTGCAAAGATTTTGGATGGTATATGAAGAATGTTGCATATGATGTGTACGACAAATTTCCAAAACTACCTAAAAATATCCATTGGGGTATGGTTAGGAATAAAGGTGGACACGGTTCGCATTGTCTGGACACATTGGGCCACGCAGCTCCTTCGTTCATTAGTGAGTTTTATATTTATTTTACCAAAAAACCAAACAAGTTCGAGTCGGACTCGCATACCGAGGATACCGTACAAACGTGAGGCATAGGTGTCTCCGCGAGAGTTGAGGTGAATCACACAAGCAAAGATTTGCTTAAATTTGTGTAGACCGTCGAAGCGTTACGGTCGCAGACTTGACTAAGGGCGACAACACAGGACCGGACACAGGAATTCCTTCTTAAAGCCACAACATACACGCGACTTTTAGACTGGCGACTTAGACGCTTTTTAAAAGCCGAATGCAGCGACTAGACGCAGCACACACATCAACACGCCAGACGCAGCGACTTAGTCGCTAAGGTATGTCAATTAACGTGCATAAACGCCTAAATGCAGTCACGAAAGTCGCACGACTCTACTGCGACCGGTCGCAGATCGCGACAGTCATTAAGTCGCCGATCGCTGCGTCTAAAAGTCGCGTGTGCTATGCTGTGGCTCTAAGAAGGAATTCCTGTGTCGCGTGCAAAGGTTTATCATATTTAGTAAGAGTGAGGTAGATTATTCAAAACACATCGGATCCACTATGACATTTAATCATCAACATGTATCTATATAGGTAATTTATTTTATTTTAAATTAAACTAAACAACCATTTGTAACAATACTCTGTAGTATTGTTACAAATTGCTCTTTCGTTTGTCATATCGGTGCGATGCAGAATACCAAGCTGTGACATTATATTATGAGTAGAGTTTAAATATTTTATTATTTTAATAATAATATTATCATTGATTATAAAGCTATAGCTTCGTAACATATTATACCATACTAGCTGCGCCCCGCGGTTTCACCCGCGCAAATTTCGATCCCGTGGAAAATAGAAAATCATCCCATGGCAACCCATAGGAACATTTTTTCGTGATAAAACTATCCTGTGTTAATCCAAGTTACCCTCTATGGGTGTGCCAAATTTCATGAAAATCGGTTCAGCAGTTTTTGCGTTATGGAGTAACAAAGAAATAAACATACAAACTTTCGCATTTCTTAAATTTTTTTTATGATATAGGAGGGCAAACGAGCAGCCGGAGCCATTTTCATGACTACCGACGCACACAAACACCCGCATAGAGGCTATACAGATGCGCTACCCTCCTTTCTCCTCCCACCTCCATGGGCCACCACCACCATTTATAATATTAGTAGGATAAATACAATGATATATTGACGTGTGTTGAGGCATTGTGTGTTAGCCCAAATGGGGAAGAGGGAAAAGGTTAAAAGAGAGTACCTACGTGTTGCATTTTCATGACCTACGGGGTATCGTGATTCATATCGAGCATCATCAGTTGCTAAAATGCTCCGGCCCCCGTCGGCTCTCTTTCTCCATTGTACTTTCAAAAATACCAATACTGTGGTGTCAAATATAACGAATGTGTTCATTTAAACGCGCAAATCATAATCCTTCTAGGTACTACTAAGGAGATAGTTATTTTTTACTTTTTAATCGACGATATTATATCATTTACATGTTCTGTTGTAAGATACTGAATTACATGCTGAATATTATTTAAATATATATATTTTAATTTTCAACCCATCACATTGCTATTAATATATTTTAAAGTAGTTTTCTCCAATAAATTTATGTTAATTTTAGAATAAATTAAACATCAATGTTACTCATTATACAATGTTATATGTATTAAGAAGTACCATCTCCAATACTAATCATTTATTTAAAACATTTGCTTCATATCAAACTAGTTTTAAATCCATCAATGTAGGTATATATAAAATGGTTGATGTCTATTAATATATTTACGTAATAATTAAAAATATACGTTTGAGGAGTTTTCGAAAGAGTTTTTAGGGTTCCGGACTAAAAGAGAATTCTATCACTAGAACGGGATTAAATTACTAAGAGCCCGCTGTCCGCTTCTCCATCAACAGAAAGTTTCTCATGAACCGCTATACCTACAGTTGAAAGGACAATGGCGAAAATTGAGAAACATGATTTTTAGACTAAAATAAACGATAAAGTACCAAGAACTCATATAGGCTAACTCCTTGTATGTATTTAGTAGGAGCAAAGACAACAGAAAATGATAAAGCAATGAAACAATAGATGGCCTATCGAAGCCAAACTACAAAAAAAGCTGTGATCGACAATACAGTTCAAATCGCACTGCCATTACTGCTTAGTAGTAGACAAAATAATTCATGGCCGTCATAGTATAGGTAACTACGTTCGGAACAAATTATAATTGTTATTAGTCAATAGCGTACTCAATAAAATTATATATGATTCAAGCCATATAATTATACTTACCGTGAAAAAAGATAAGAAATTATTTTATTTTCGTCTGTATCGATGACATTTGTAGACGCTCAAAGATTCTGTTGACAATTATTTCCCGATTGTTCATTTCACAAATACTAAAAATTGCCAAATTATAATTACTAAAAAAATACAAACCTATACACATACAAACTATACAGGGTTAGTTTTAGGTCACCGGCCAAATTTTCAGGTTTGGTTCGGAATCAATAATACTTTCTATTTATGAAATAAAAAAAATAAAAAAATAACTAGATACAATTACTTTGTCCCATGTTATAAACATATTTCTTGGCCACCACGTGACACCTGACTGGCGAGCCGCGAGCGGCAGGGGTCACCGACCTTGAAGTCGATACATTTTGTGTGTGAACAATGATCAATGTATTTTTGAGGACCATTTTAAATCGATTTTTATTGAACAAAATATTACAATTAAACCAATAAATTTAAAACATTTATTTTAAAATTTGGCCGGTGACCAAAAAATAATTCTGTATTCTGTATTCGTTACATACAAAATGTATGTATGGCCTCGTAAATATAAGTTTGTCAACTAATTGATCCTACCTCCGTTGGTACGTAATCCTCACTGCGAGTCCTTTCCACAGGCGCACAACATGGTCATTCTATAAAGTTTCCGTTTTTTCTTTTGAAGGGAAAAAAATCAGCTTCAGTAGCTGAAAAGAGATTTTTTATAGTTTAAGGAGATAAACGGGCAGTCAGACCCACTGTAATGACTACCGACGCCCATAGACATGCGCATAAAGGTAATACAGATGCGTCCTCCCTCCATGTGCCACCGGCAACTTGCACACCGCACGAAATGCGACAGCGCAGCACTTTACGCCACCGTCGTGTAAGCAAGAGCCTAGTGATGCGACTCGAGTGCAAGTTTACTCGAGTAGGATTTTTTTTCACTCAAGTACGAGTTTGACAAACTGACTTGAGTGACTCGAGTAAAAACATGACTCGAGTCGCATCATAGTACAGCCCAATTCGACTGCGTGCATGCGTTTCTAATGGTGGCACCACACACGATATTTTAGCAGCGGCGGTCGGCGATTTTGTGACTGCATCGATGCTGCATCACGACTTAGCAACTCTGCGTTCAGTCGCGGTATCAGAATCGCGCGATTTAGCGACTGACAAGTAGTTTATAACACTCGCAGTCGCCATGCGACTAAATCGCCGCGTTCGGCGTTTTTAAGTGTGCGCAGAGAGCTGCGTTCAGTCGCGGTTTCTTATTCGCGCGATTAGCGACGGCTCCGACGTAAAACTGGCAGTCGCTTTGCGACTAAATCGCCGCGTTCGGCGTTTTTAAGTGTGCGCTGGGAAGCGTCTGGTCGCTGCATTCTGCTTCTAAAAAGCGTCTAAATCGCCTATCCTAAAAGTAGCATGCATGCACGTATTTCTATACGCTATCCACATTACAGGCACGTCGGCATGCCACGGCACGGGCAGCAACCAGCTGTTCCGACTGAACGAGGCCGGGCAGTTGGGAGTCGGAGAGAGGTGCGTGGAAGCGGACGCGGAGAATGTCAGACAGTCGATATGCCGACTCGGCACCGTCGACGGACCCTGGAGGCAAGTGTTAACTCTTTTTATTTTAACGGGCTTTGGCCCGCCACTCGTTCCCACCGCTGCTACTCCTGTCACCTGTGTCGCCAGGATCGATAGCGGCGACACATACACCCTTTGAATTAATCGCAGCGTTGTTAGGTGGTGTTAACACTTGTAATAACTATTTATAGCATAGGATGCAAATGAGCAGTTGAACCACCTGATGTTAAGTCACTTAAGTGATCATCAAATCCCATAGCCATCCGCAACACCAGTGGTCGAACTTGCGTTGCCGGTCTCAAGAAGTTAACTTCTTAAGAAGTACTTCCATGCTCCTACGCCCGGGTAGCTACCTCTACCTCACACGACACCGTCGCAAAGCAGCAAAAACTCTAGCTTCCCTGCGGCAGCTAGAATTGCCATTAAGCGCTGAGGACAGGCGCTACAAGCGTCGAGTTATGTATCAACAAGCGAAAGGGTCTTTTTCTAATTGAATATAGGGCGCAAACGAGAATTCGGAGCCATTGTCATGACTACCGACGCCCATGGAGATCCGCATAGAGGTTACAGTACCTACAGTACCGCTGCGTTGCCCTCCTTCTTCCTCCCCGTCCATGGGTCACCGGTATAATATTTATTGCCCTTTTTTCCGGTTTGTGAAAGTCTATGGAGGGCGAGCGCTGCAGTTAGAGCCGCGTGCAGACATTGCGAGGCATGCGTGGCGAACGGTTTGTCTCGCACGCCTCGGGCTGCGTGGACGTGTGTGTTCACAGGGAGCATTCGCGTCGTACGATCGTTGCGTATGCCGCCTCGGTGCGAGCCGTGCGCTCCGTGTGGACGGACAGGTGTTACTTGCGTTACTTCCTAATGAACGCCGGTTGTTTGCGTGCTCATCTTGAGCACGCGTAGTTCCGAACGCATGTACAAATGTACCGCCGAATGCCTCAGGTTGAGGCATGCGTGACCATTCGCGACGCACGCCTCCCGATGTCTGTACGTGGCTTAAGATAGCTCCACTTTCTCTGTGCTGCGAGTTTGCGTAGCTCCACTTTCCTATGCTACGTAGCATGTTGCTAACGCGATCTCAATACTTGCGCACTAAACAATGTAACACTTCAGAATCTACGCAATGACGGGCAACAGATAGTGTATAAACTATTTTGTTATTTCAGCTACAATGAGGAGCGCAAACAACTGGTACACAGACTCCATAGCCACTGCCTCACGATGTCTCCAAATTTCAGAGCGTTGAATCTAGCGACCTGCGATCCAAATAACATTTACCAACAATGGACTATAACTCACAAAAAACCCAATTGGTGAAAGTTGTTTTAGTAAATACAATTATTAGCATTTAATTTTCATACAAACAAAATATCGTATCAGCATAAGGGTGACAGCACACAAGATACTTTTAGCAGCGATCGGCGATTTTGCGACCAATGCTACATCACGATTTAGCGACTTTCTGCGTTCAGTTGCGACATCAGAATCGCGCGATTTAGCGACTGCTAAGTAGGTTTATAACACTCGCAGTCGCTTTGCGACTAAGGGTCAGCGCAGACAGAACGGAGCGCAGCGGAGAGGATTTTATTAACGCAATTAAAAATTAACCTTATTGCTTATCTTATTGCAATTAAGTGCATAAATGCTTGAACCTGACAAAAAAAGCTCGCGCGTCCTCGAGGATGCGCGGGAATGATTGCATGCACTTTATTGCAATATGTTTAGAGTTTATTTTCAATTGCGTTAATAAAATCCTCTCCGCTGCGCTCCGTTCTGTCTGCGCTGACCCTTAGTCGCGGCGTTCGGCGTTTTAAGTGTGCACTGGGGACCGTCTGGTCGCTGCATTTAGTTTCTAAAAAGCGTCTATATCGCCGATCGCCGTTGCTAGAAGTAGCATGTGTGCGGTGAGTCTCAAAGACAGACATTGCCTTATTCTTGTATTATATATTAAATGTCTACTAACAAGTACATATTGATACATTTTGATATTTCAAATGACTTAACTTTTTGTTTATATACTTGTATTGTACTTATCTCTCTTTTTATCTTTAAAACACTTTTTTGTGTTCCCTTTTAAAGGGTTTAGATAAAATTGTAAATCAGTTTTAATAGTTGTTATCTTGATGGCGTTGATATCGAATTTTGATTATTTTGAAAGAAATAATCCATGGCTATCGTCATGGTATTTGCCTGCTGCTGCTTAATATAAATAATTCTACATTTGCGCAATGTAATTACTATTATTTACAATCTGCGTCCAGTGCAATTCTAGGAAATATGTAGGGCTCAAAACTTTGAATACGCTGTACATTAAAGTCAAAGTCAAAGTCAAAGTCAAAAAGTTTTTATTCAAAATAGAATTACAGGAATTACTTTTTGAACGTCAACAATAAAATCTACACATTACGATGTGTTATCTGTACAATTGTGTTTAATATCAATGCCTACAAGATAAAACATGTTTCCCTGATCACTGATTGTCTCAAATTACAACTAAATTATATATATGGATATTATTAGATTACTTATAATCATGAGATTACTATTTTTGTAAAGAAAAGTGGGTTACGATGGTGAATTGGCTATAATTTCTTAGCACATCATTTTTTTCACAATCATGAAATAATTTGTATACACACTTATTATAAGGAAACAACAGGGAAAATTGATAGGTGTATGTCGGGCGATAAGACTGGCGTAGAATGTATATTATTATTTAAAATACACCATCATGTATACTGTACATCTATTAAATGAAATGTGAAAAATAATCAACTAAAACAGTCTTGTAAGTCTTTTTACTGACATAAAGAACTTGCCAGTTCAAATAGTGCACAAAAACGTAAGGTAACGTAAATGTAATGTAAATAATTGAAGGGGATACTCAATTGGGAATTATATTCATTACTATAACAATGAAATATACCGCTAATAATAATTGTCGTTATCTTAAATATGAGAGACTGCGCCACTACTCAGGTCAAGACACAAAGTAGAAATAATCTGCCAAGTTGTTGGTTGTAAACTATGTTTGCTGTAAGAGTGTCGATCATATCTTTTTACTCGTAAAGTTTTGTCGAATATGGTGCTATAAGTCGTCGGAAGTGCAGCTCGAGTACATTTCACAAAAAGTAAAATTTTGTGCAATGTAGCAGGAAAAATAAAGATACTTCAATCCTTTTGAATAAAATTCAAGTGCATTTTCTTGTATGTTACATGCGTGTTGGTTGGAATTTGGTGGCAAACCTCATTATACAGGTTATTTTTAAAACACCAACAAGCTCGCGGATTTACTGTATACAGGGTTATTTTTTGGTCACTGGCCAAATTTTAAAATAAGGAAGTAGACATCATTACAAGTGAGTGTTTTAACATCATTACATCGAATTGTTGTTCTTACACGAAATTTATCAACTTCAAGGTCAGTGATGTCGGCCTACCGTGAGTCGCGAGTGTGATGCATGTGGTGACCAAGAAAAGTAATTGTATCTAATTATTTTTTAAATATTTTATATATCATAAATCGAATGTATTATTGATTCTGAACCAACCCTGAAAATTTGGTCGGTGACCAAAAAATAACCCTGCACTTATAACAAAAACCCTGTTGTCCCTGCCAGGGTCATAATCAGAATCGATGTTCAATTGTAAAAATGCATCTCATTTAGTAGTGCACTTCAATTAAAATTAAATTAAATAAATATTAAATCATTACAACATTATTGTATATTTCGATTCGAGGCGAGGCAGTGCCTTATCAATGGCGGAACCATTGATGGTGGTCATTGTTCCCTAGACCATGAACTTGTCACGTGACAACCAGCTTTGTCGTAGTAAGTATTTGTACGAAAATTATAGAAATGATAAACACTTTTTTGTTATGTCAAGATTAATCAATGTTGTAATTACAAGTGCTAATTAACCAACATTTATTATATCGAGCCACGATTTTCAGTAATGATATACTTAAAAAACACGTGTTTTTACCTACATATACACACATGTTTAAAAGGAACAACAGGATTTTTGTTATATACTGTAGATAGCATCTTTTATAGCAATATTTGTTCTACGGCTTTTGACAGAATACAGCGAATTAATTTTAAATGATTTTTTAAAGTTTTTAATGTAGTGTGGTGACATTCGTAAGTCCCGCGCGGCCCGCGCATCTGGATAGCTGGTAGACCCCTCCGACACCCCAGGCCACGACTGTGCGAGTCACGGGTTCGTTGACCTTGACTCCGTAGGTACGCGATGCACATATAACGCTCGGGCGAAAAAATTAATTCATATTTATTTCTGTATGACACAATAAACTAGCGAAATCTGTAATATTTTTATGAATTCATGCGTTTCTTTAAATACAGTGTAAAAAAATATTTGATAAAGAGGTGTCGCGAGGTTTACGTCTGTATGTTTGTGACTGTCGTACATAAATGGTGGCGTGGATTCTGCATTCCAATAAGTAGTATGTCACCCACCTAAATAAGATCTGTCATATGAAATGGCACGTGTACTTACTAATATTTATTACACTCCTATTAAAGTTGAAATTGGTCCTTCGTTTTTAATGTGTTTCATTACCAAACCCCAATAATGAATATATATTTATCAGGATGGCAGGAAGTTTTCTGCCGTATGTATTTCTCCTGTGGTCCTAATCTAAAAAACAGGCCAAGTGCGAGTCGAACTCGCACACCGAGGGTTCCGTAGGAACGGGAGGTATGAGCAAAAGTATGAAAGTATGAAACGAACTACATGCATAAGTTGGTAATGATTTTTCCAGTGATATAAATTTTATTTACCAATTTTTAGATTTATTCCTATATGTATACTGTAACTTCTTGACAAATTTCAGAATTCTGGCTCAACTGGAAGTACCCTATAAATTTTCGAAAAAGTGCGTTTTCATACAAAATTTGTGCATAAATGGTTATAACTTTTTATTGCGTTAACTTAGAAGTGTGATTTTGTCAAGGCCTTAAGACGTAACTGACCTCCGTATTTGACAAAAATTTCAGTTTAATCCCTTCACGCGTTTTAGAGAAAAAGGTCTTGACAGACGGACAACAAAGCGATCCTATAAGGGTCCCGTTTTTTCTCTTTGAGATACGGAACCCTAAAAAGGAGGGTTAAATCTTGTTTAACCGTTTAACTACCACAGTCGGGTATAGCCGACGACGAATACGTGCCATGCACGCCACTGTCGTCTATAGCCGACAAGAAAACAGCAATTTTTAAGTACAAAATAAATAGACTAAATTAAGTTTTCTGTGTTTCTTTTTTTGTTATTTAAAACTACAAAGTAATATTTTGTAAAATGGTACACATCTTTGATTATATACACGTCTAGATGGAGCATGTCAAATAAACATCGCAAAAAAAACGTCTCATTTTTCGCACAATGTGTGAGTGACAGTTATGTACAGATTGTTTTAAAACCGTCAATGTGTGCGTGTAAAGGGATACCAATAGCAT
>LUGF01006253.1:56510-69898 GCA_001625245.1 Calycopis cecrops
AAGCGAAGAGCGTCTCTACTAGATCTAGTAGAGACGTTTTACGGCGCTTTCAGGTGGTTGATGCGGTATCTAGACGTGTATATAATCAAAGGGTACACATATATATATATATTCATTACATAGATTTCACTAGAAAAAACAATGTTCAAAAATAAATAATCGAAATGCGTAAAAATGAGTACCTCCTCACGCCACAGTCGTCAAGACACGCCAGCTAGTGATGGGTAAGGTGTGAGTAAATAAAGTAACTTATTTTTAAAACGTATGAAATATTTTATCAAAAGTAGCCTGCTATTTACCTACTTCGATAATTATTTTTAGTCATAACTATTCGTATCTGAATATTCCTAATGCCCAATATTAATTATACAACTGCGAAAAAACAGCATTTAATTATTTTTTTTTTTGTTTTTTTTATTAATTCTTGAGATTTACAAAAATATTACATTTTAGTGTACATTTAATTGATATCCATAGATCGATAATTTTTAGTCCACTCCCTCGTATCCCTATGAAAAATGCATTTAACAGTAACCTGTACGCCACAGTCGGGAATAGACGTCAAGCGGTGACGTCATTAGTGTTACAAGGGACAGCTAGTGATTTGCTAGGTACATTTATTATGATCCGTAGTATTTTTATTTTATTGAAAACACAAATGTAACATCATAACAGAAAAACTTCAAGTCGGCAAATGTAAATAAGTATAAACTTATTAAATAAAACATAATAACTAAACTGTTTATATAAAAGATATTATTTGTCATTATATTCAATGCCTTTCTGTGCCAACAGGGCCGCACCGCCTCTGTGTGCGAAGTGTGCGGCGCACACAAGCGCCAAGACAATAGGGGCGCTGCCATGGAGCAAAAACAAAGTTTGTTTTTGCTCCATGGGCGCTGCTATCAAAATTGTTTTTGTTACACTTGCACAGCAACATATTTCTTATTAGTGGAGTATCGATAAGTAAGTAGGTATAATAGGCGCAACAAATGCCTCATAAACAACAAAATATAATATTGCATTTATTGTACAAGTGTCCCAAGATAATATTCACGTATGAGGTTTAATTTTACGCTTTGAGTTTTAGTTTACAATAATTACGAGCTCAGCGTTAAAATCAAAAGAGCCGCCATGAGTTTGTATGAATGAATTTATGAACGTAACCCGGTCACGTCACGGGGATTACCCGACAGCCCGACTTTATGGAACGAGAGAGTCAAAACGATTGAATCAATAAAATATTGAATAGTCATTCAATTGAATGTGTAGACAAGGTGCTCAATATTTTTTCATAATAAGGAGAAATTCTAACACTAAAAACAATTTTAAAATAGTTTGTGTGTTACTGATTTCCACTAGGACTGATAGCAATCAAGATAAAAAAAAGAAATTAACTAGGTAACAGATTTTTTTAAATTTAATATAATTAAGGAAATAATGTAATGGCCGAGCCGATTTCGGCTACGCCGGCCGTCTATGTAATAGACGAGCCATCTACGCAGGACATATTATAGCACAAGTGTGTACTCATTGCAAGTCGTATAACCTACTTTTTAGAATTCCAAATATTTACACAAGTGCACTCTATTCCCTCATCCTCATATTCCGATGGGACGGCAGTCCGACACGACCGGAGAAATATCAGGCGCAGGACCGACGGCTTAACGTGCTCTCCGACTTCCCAGGCACGGGGTTGTAATACCGCCAACTTCCTGACTCCGAACTGTTATTAGAAATTGAAAAATCCCAATAACAATAATTTTTGGTCTGACCAATATAAAAATTTTTTTCGGCTCGATAATGAAGTAGATTACCGAGCTGTCGAACCGTAAAATATTTACTTATTTTTGTTGTAGTTTTATTACGTTCATGAACTTTATTTTTGATTGACAAATGATTTGAAGAATGATTAGAGACAAACCATTCATTTATCGATGAAAATGTTGTAGAATCTGAATCAAAAAACGCATCATGTAGTGGTATGTGCTTTATGTAATTTCCATACAAATAAATATAACTTTAGTCTGCTTGTGATGTTAAGATAAAAAAAAAACACTTTTCTATATGTTACATCGAACATCATAAATAAAATATGTAAGTAAAATTTTTTTTATTTTATTTTACTATCATTATTTTTCGTAATAATTGGCAAGCAAAAACGTACGGCTTTTATCTATTTAGGAAAATATTATCTAATTATATGAAACTAGATAACATTTATGTCGGTAAAATTTAACAAATATGAAATAAAAATAAACTAAAACATTAAGATTCATGAAAAAAAGAGACGCTTCATAGGATCCGCACACAGGCGCTGTGGGGTGTCGGCGCGGCACTGTGTGCCAACCTCATGAGCTTCGGCAGGTTGTGACAAAAAACATCTACGCCATTGTCCGATAGAATGTTTATCAAACGAATGGCGCGTGACTTTGGAGATGCCTCAAGTAGCAAGGTACGTGGGAGCATTGAGCAGCGCTTGTCGGCAACACAAGCCGGGGTAGGATACGCGCAGTTGTAGAGCGCTCAGCACGTCCGGCAGCTTGCCGCGCAGTACGCGCCACACGTACTTTACTAGAGCCACGTGTCTCCGAACTGATAACCGACAGTATACGACCATCCCTAACACGAAGAGGCTCGGATACATTAACGGATATTACGGGTACTTATACGCCAAACTCCTTAAAATATAAAAATCGTGAAATTTTTGCTGTATTTTTTCCAGCATTATTTTATTTGTAACGGAATTATTATTGCGTCTGATTTATCTCCGGTCGTATCGGACTGCCGTCCCATCTCAATATGAGAATGAGGGAATAGAGTGTACACTTGTGCACAACATATCCTGCGCAGATGGCTCGTCGATAGGCTTGCCAACTTTAAACTTGAAACTTGTCAAAGAGCGGGACATTTAGCGTCCCGCACCCATCCTAAGCGGGACGTATTGATAAGGGTCTCAGAAGCGGGACGTCTCGCATTTTGCGTGACTGTTGGCAAGCCTACTCGTCGATGTAAGACGGTCGCTGCAGTCGAAATTCGGCTAGGACGACATTAATCAGATAACCAGTAGTAGGTACATAAACTACAAAACAAAATATCCACATCTAAGAAAAAAAGTATTGCACATCACTATTTTTTGTTTTATACTTATAGTTTGTGGGTTATTATTTCTAACACGCATGTTTTTCACGGAAAGGCGGATATGGGGTAAGGATGGTTATTTATCGTGTTCGGAGTTTGCAGCAACTTGTATGTAGCCGGTCGGGAATGGACATAACTAGTCGGCCGTCTTAGTAAGAGGTTGCATTGTAGCAGAATTGGGCCGGCACGACCGGGGAGGTACCTCTCGGTCACACGTTACCGCCAAGAAGTGACATTTATGCAGTCGCGTTTCGTTCGGTTTGTGAGTAGCCCATAGGAGGGGAGGAGGAAAGGAACCATCAAAAGGCTTATTGCATAAGCCCTCCTATGAAAAAGTCCCCCAATAGGCCGATGCAGGCTAATAATAGTTTTGAAGACCTGCGTAAGTGGTTCGAAGTTATAACAACTGTTCAGTAATTCAAGACAAATAACCTCAGCTTAGTACTAATAGTGAACTGGGTCTAGTTCACTACTAGTACTAGAGAGATTTGGAACTATAATTTGTATTAATACACTAATTCAATCCTTGTACAAGATGAATGACTGACAGACTATAGACCGAGAACTCCGAGAAGTGTACAACCCAGAGAATACAGCCGTGTACCAAAATGCATATTCAATAATGATGCAATGTTTATATTATGAGCCCTCGAGCACCATAATAGACAAGTTTCAACAACTGACTTAGTTTTCTGTCTAAAGTTTTGGTAATATTAAGAAAATGTTTATTAAAAAAGTTTTAATCATAAATAAAAGCATCTACATATTTTCATCTACATCTTTAATTTATTAATATTACAAATTGTTAAATTTGTACATTATTTTTTAGGAAGCCTCTGTTTAGAAAAGCTAGTACAGGTTATAAGCAAGTGAATAAAACATAGTGCTGGTGTATTTGAAAATATAAATTGGTCATATCATATATAATGCAAAAGTTCCTAAATCATATCAATTATACATATTATGCATAACATAACATTGCATACAAGTCTGTTTTTTATATTGGAATAGCAATTCTGAGATACAAAAATTTCAAAACTTATAGTGGAATATATTGTTAACAATAAAGCAAGATATAATAATCACAGAAAGTATAGTACATAAATCGAGGGGCCCCAAGAACTAAATCGTATCTGCAATATTACCAAATTACAATATGAAACTTTGAGATTCTGTGGAATAACAATTATTAAGGTATGTAGGTACTTACGCAAGTTGAGACATTTTATGAAAAAACATTGTTACAATGATTTTTCATGGAAACGTAATTAGTAATTTGATAATATTGCAAATACGATTTTGTTCTTGGGGCCCGTCGAAATGTAAAAGACAAAATTTATAAATATTGTAAAGGTGGCTTAGCAAACCATTCACTCCAGTTATTAACTCTTTTAGAAACATCCAAAACTGACCAATTAGGTGAAGGTACATCTGGAGCTAGCCAATTAAAATCATCCAACTGGTCCCAGTTATTATTGTTTCTATCTAAAGATGACATGTTGAAATGTTTCTCTAAGTCTTCATAGTACAAATTATACGGGGCTGTATAGATTTCCGAGCAATCTTCAACAATACCTTTACTAGTGACATGTAAGTATATATCACATTTAATTGAACTGTGCATACGTAATTGTTGGCAAGCTGCAACTATTTTGCAGTTAATGCACTTTTCTATAAATATAGATGATGTTACAGGACCTGTTAAAATTATGCAGCTTTCCATATTTGTCATGTGTAATGTACCCATCACACCCTTTAAACTGATAGTACAATTTTTAAGATTGCGAAGGGTGACATCACGTTGAAATAATTCATCACTTTCCATTGTTAAAACTTTGTTCTCCAGTGAATCAAAACCAAAGAGTTTATCATCCCATTTATTACTGTCTGTTTTTCCAGCACTATCACTTTCATCAGTGGAATCTTGTTTATGACTATCAGATTTAGGCAATTTTTTCCTTGTAAAACCAAATTTTTTCTTAGGAACATATCTATCTTCAAGTTCATAGCATTTTGTTTGAAGGTTCTGCACAATGCCTAAATATTTTCTCATGTTAAACTCTTTTAAGAAAAAAGAGGAAGTGACTACAAATTTCTGTAATTCATTCACTTCACGTTTTATGTTATCAAAATGCAAGGATAGAACATTGACTTCTAATGTTGGGACTTGAGACAACAATTGTTCAATATTTTCAGAACGAATCTTAAATGCAGCAGAAAAATAATCTTCATTTTCATTTGTTGCATCTACTTCTTCTCTTGCTTTGTGAGCCTTTTGAAGTTTTTCTAAACGTTGAGCATCCCTTCTACTTAATCTATCTAACACAGTATTTTTATCACTCATTTTCCTCTCTTTAAAAGCTCCTCTACCTTTTTATTAACTTCGGAATTTGGGTCAGTAGCTTGCTTTAGAATTGCAATGGTATCTTTTGTTCGTTTTCGAGCATCTGTGTGTTTGGATCCTGTATCAAGCTGTAAAAAATGCAAAAACATTTGATATTGTATTTAAAAACAATAATTAAGGACAAGTTTATTAATATGACATTTTTTCAATACTATGGCATGCAGGTCCATTGTTTTATTGTTTAACTGGGCATGGACAATATTATGCCATTATTAAAAAAATCTAATTTACTTAATTTAATTACTCTGAAAAATATATGCAAAGCTAATATTTCGATTTATAAGTTGATGGAAAATTAACATACATTATATTTGATTTTGCTATTGTATAAGACAGAGGATAGTTGGGAAACTGTTAGTGCATATTCAAAAGTGAGTGGACTACACTCATAAAGCAAGAAAGTTGTCACGTCATATACATGAATTCTATGTATTTACCATTTAAAAGGATGACAATGTCCTTGTCATTGTAATTATAGGTTGTTGAAAAATTACTCCTTAATAGGAGTAAGTTTTTATTAATATAAAACTTACTTATTTTTTAATTTTTTAACAAACATCATTATAAATTCAGCTTTGAGAATTAGGTCACAATGCGCATAACTATTTTTTAACATTAATCATGTTTGATTATTTTATCAATTACATGAAAATGAGATTAGCAGACACACAAAAATAAATAGTATGACAATTGTAATGACCTGTTTGAGGAGTTCATCATCAGGTTTGCAAAAGGTAAATAGGCCAAAGCTAACTGTTCCAATAGATACCACCCAGAACAAAGCTCTACCAAGAACGGTCATCTCACCAAGAATTAAATTTTTCCTTCTTGTGTCCAAACTTTTTTGTCTAATTCACGAGTTTTATGGTCAGCGATCACTTCGCCCAGCCCGTAATAACCTTCCAATACCCAATTGAAATTTTTGTGCATATACAGACGGAAATCTAAAATGAACAAATTATTTTTAAATAACTTCTGAATTAAAGCGTCAAATATTTGAGAGAGGAAGTGTTCTAGAAGAGTAGGTACTATAAAAATTATACTTGTCAGTGTCATCTAAAATAAGTAATACCCAAAAATAAAATTATATTGATCATTAGAAGTAGATCCAAAAAAATACAAACACCTATGAAATGGTAGTAAATTCTTCCGATTTTTATATTGACGAAATATAACCACATATTCATAAATAATAAGACTGAGGTATTGAGTACAATATTTTTATCAGAGATCAACCTCCCAATACCCTTCAAAGTAGTAAAAAAGGAGTTGGGGAAAAAAGGAGAGCCTGTCTGCCATAGCCTTATGCCTCATGTGGGTCATTTTCGTAAAATCATTTCACATTAATATACTATTTTTGATATTTTACTAGAGCAATAATTTAAAGACACGTTAATAATTAGATTTCATAGCCTATTTACCTCTTTCCGTGTTTAATTTGTACCAGATTCCGTAAGAAAAAGCCAAGCCCAAAACTTCAGCGACAAAGATAGTCTTGACAGTTGTTCCAAACCAACGTTTAAATGATGGATTTGGTTTCCTTTCAAGCATAATAATTAACAGGCCCAATTGATTTTATTTTATTGTCTTATTCAGAACTCAAATATAGTTTTGTAATCTTAATTTTTAGTAAAATGTCGGCGAAGTGAGAAGGGAGAACGCCAGACTGACAGCAACAATGAAATGACGTAAGTTTTTACTTTTTTTAGTGTTACCACTTATAATATATAAAAATATCCGATTTTTATCGCGTCTGCAGTCGCCTTAGATCATTTAGTAAATGATCTAAGGCAGTCGCGGACCATTCCGCTATTTGCAAATCACAACCACCACGACAATTTAAAAACACGAGACTATTCGGTAGAATTTAAAAATATTATTGCTACCTTTTTTATAGTTTATGGAAGCAAACGAGCTTTCGGGACATTTTTATGACTAGAGACGCCCATAGACATCCCCATTGAAGTTATAGTTTATACAGATACGTTACCCTTATTGCTCCTCCACCTCCATGTCCACCTTAATTTCTTAGTAAATATATCATTTAGTAAGAGGTTGTGCCACGCTGCATGCATGCATTTATATACTTAATTTATGTACCTATTTGTGTTTCTTTTAAATTGTTATGTTTGTTAGAGTTTGACCAGCACAAGCATTTTTTTAGAAGTCTTCTTAAGGCAATAATATTATTAATCAAGTTGTCAATCTCTGTATATTGTCCAAAAAACAATTTTGATACTTAATAGTTTTTTAACAACTATTTATTCTTTAATAAAAATGTTTAGATCTTATAACAACAGCAAACAAACAGTCACAGCCATTTATTGTGTGACCGGCGAATCCTGGCACAAGCATATTTTGAGAATTCTTCAGAAACGTAGTTCAGAAGGCAATAATTTGATGTTTCAAATTAGTTGACAATGTCAGCTACCATGAAATATTATCTCAGTTTCTTTTAGAGGAAGTTATAGGTAACCTATTACAATAGCCAAACCGATTAAAAGCAGTGTAAGAAGCATGTTGTTTACAATGATTTCTAACCACAATCAGGTTAGAGGAGATCAGGTTAGTTCGTGCCGGTCCAATTTGGCGGCAATGCCCCTTGCATTGCAGCCAACATGGCACTATATTTTACTAAATAAGTCTTTACAAGTATGAACATGTAAAGACAACTTACGGAACGAACGTGATTGAAATATATAGATTAAATTCATAATAAATAGGTACCTACACTATTAATTGTTGCTTATTTGAGATGAGTACTTAATATAAATAATAAACATATCTAAAATCTGATAAAAAAGGGCTCATTTTCCAAAAAGTAATAAAATTTAAATTAATATTTAATACAAAGTATCAAACTTCTTTTTTGGCAAAATGTGCTGTATTTTTTTTTATTTGGCGGGTTTTCTTGCGTCACGGCTCGCTGGTCAGACTCTATGTGCAACAATAAAGAATATTTCATTCATTAACTCATTCATGTAACCGGATTAGGCCGGCACGATTGGGATTGGGGGGTACCTCTCGCCTACGCGAAACTGGCGTAAAGTGACAGCTGTGCTGTTGCGTTTCGTGCAGTGTTTAGGTAGCCGGTGGTCTGTGGAGAAAGCAGAAGGAAGGAGGGCAACACATCTGCATTGCCTCTATGCGGATTGTATAAGGGCGTTGGTGATCATGAAAATGGCTCCGTCTGCCCGTTATACTCTATAAAGAGAGTGGAAGTACTAAGTGGGAGTGACACGTATACCTTATGTACGCGGAATAACGCTGAATTGTATGTTTGTACGTGTGATTGAGTCAGTCGCCTAGCAACATGGGATGGTCATTAACCCACCTAACGTATAATTGTATCTGTAAGCCACCATTTAAATTGAATGCCTGTTGCTTACTTTTGCAATCTAATTCAAGCGGTCGTTTGACTTTTTAAGTAGGTAGATAAACGTAAAAATACCATAAACCAGTACCTAGTTTAAATAGTTATTATTTCATAGGTATTTGTATAATGATTAAGCCAAAGGAGTAAGTAGTTGAAATTGAATTAAAAAGTAGGTAGACTTCACAGCAGAGCTGCTCTTTGTCCCTTTGGGTAGTCCTGTCCGGCATAGCCTTGAGGATTACAGGGGCATGCAATGCCCTCCCCCCCACTCCCCCACCACGTTAAGAGGGGGTTAAATATAATACTCATCTATCTTTTATTATTCATTATAATCCATTACAATAAACAACCCACTCACTTATGGATAAGGCATTAGAAAGATAAATGATATAAATCGGTAAGTAATCGATTTTATTTTTTATTTTTACATATAAAAATATGAACGATAATAATTATTAATTAATTATCTATTATACCTCAATCTTTGCAGACACTCCCGTAAGTAGGTATCATAATATGATAGTGTATAATTCTGTGCCTCCTATGATGATTGATGAGTGATATAAGTCGACTTGTATACCCTTTTTTGTTTTTTTTAATTAAAAATAATCAGCAATAAAATACGAATTTTTTGGTCCAACTCAAGTACTTCTATTTGCTATAGCTTCGGAGATAATATAGTGAAAAGTGATACAAGTAGGTAAAAAAAAGTGCATATTGATATAAAACAAGTTGGTACAAACAAGTACCCCTTTTTGTATTGGTTCCAAAAGCAATTATTATTTCTCGTGTTTAGTTTTCGGCTTTCTAATATTGCACAATGATATAACTAAATTCGAATAATTTAACACATATTATTTACTCGTATTACATCTTAGTAGGTACCAGAACAAGAATGAGAATAAGAATTTATTTACATATTTGGGCTAGTTACACTTTTTACAAAAAAAAACAAACAATATATTCTAAACAAAATAACAAATAAAAAAGGAAAAAAAACAAAGGTATACTTAAATTATAAGAATAACAATGTCATGTACACTACAAAAAAAACTTTTATAAAAAAACGTAAATATTAGAGAAAGGGGAAATGCACAACAGTCTAACTAGTACCCAAAATGGTAACCACTCAGTATAATGGTTCTGGTATCATTAAAATGATACCAGAACCATGATTTTATGTGGTCCCATGTACGATGTAGGAGTGACGGAACAGACACATACATGTATTCCAACATGTATGTACCCACTACTCATATTTGTTTCAAAAAAATCATGATTTTCTCCAAATTTATATTAATAGGTCTTTTCCTATGAAGTTGCCGTTTTGTCGTACTGGCCATTTCAAATCAAAATGATTTGTTTCTGGCTGATAATTCTAATTTCAAATTAATTTTATTTTAAAAACATGGTATTATTTTTTATAAAATCGTCATTTGTATAATAGTTAGTGTTTGGTTTTCATCGCATTCGAACATTTTATGTTATCATGGATACGTTAAAAATTCGAGTAATTATGGAATATGAATACCGTCGTGGCAGCAAAGCGGCACAAGCGGTGCGCGACATCAATGACGTTTACAGAGCAAACACTCTATACGAAATACGAACGCACCACCCATTATTGGTTTGCCCGCTTCCGTGCTGGAAATTTCGACCTGAAAAATGAACCCCGTGGTCGTCCGAAAACTTTGGTCGTCAATGACGAATTAAGGGCGATTCTGGAAGCTACTCAAACTACGGCTGAATTAGCAGCAGCTTTCGACGTTAGCATCAAAACAATATTCATCCATTTGCGTCAAATTGGCATGGTAAAAAAGCTCGACAAATGGATACCCCACGAACTCAATGATCGTCAGCGCGAAGTACGCGTCGAGACGTGCCTTGCACTGCTCAACAGGCATACAAATGAAAGAATTCTAAATCGTATTGTTACTTGTGACGAGTAATGGATCCTGTTCGACAATCGTAAACGCTCAGCAAGTTGGTTGGATCCTAGTTCAACACCCAAACAATGCCCTAAACAAAAACTTACCCCTAAAAAGTGATGGTGACAGTTTGGTGGTCTAACGCAGGTGTTATTCATCGCAGCTTCTTACCAAACGGAACGAGCATTACCGCAGATGTGTACTGTGAAGAACTGAACACAATGATGGAGAAGCTCGCACGTCTCCAACCAGCTTTGGTCAATCGTTCGGTTCCACTGCTCCTGCACGACAACGCAAGACCTCATACTGCACAGCAGACGGTCTCCAAGCTACAGGAGCTGGGGTTGGAAGTTCTTCGTCATCCACCGTACTCACCAGACCTTGCGCCTACATACTTCTACTTTTTCCAGAATTTAGATAACTTCTTGGTGGGAAAAAAGTTCAATAACCGAGAGGCAGTACAAAATGCCTTTGAAGAATTTGTTGCCTCCCGTCCAGCAGATTTCTTCAAAAAGGGCATCAATAAGCTACCAATGCGTTGGCAAAGATGCATTGATTGCATGGGTTATTACTATTTACTTTGATTTATAGAAATAAAAATTATATAAAAAAATACGTTTCATTTATTTCATGAAAAACGGCAATTTCATAGGTAAAGACCTAATATTTATCGAAAACATTAAATGTCTTTAAAGAGAATCTTTTTATCAATAATATGAAGTACCTACTCAGATCGATTCTCGTCTCCTTGGGTCACAAAATAGAATTTTTTAAATCTTATTTTCGCTCTCCTGTAAAATTAAGATTTTGCACTTGTATTACCTACTTATCACTGGAGGCACAGAATTATGTATATTATAGTGGGTACACAAACGCTATAATAATATTCTTTGTAGGTACCTACTCATATCGAGAACGATGTTTTCTTAGGGTAGTTTCAGTCGCTAGTATACCAACTTCTTCCTTGAGCTAAAACTGTGAAATTAAAAATTGGATCACATTATTATAATAGAAATTTTATCTTATTAATATAAAAAATGCGAAAGTTTGTATGTTTGTTTGCTTGTTACTACTTCACGCAAAAACTGCTGAAACCGATTTTCATGAAATTTGACACCAATTAGAGGTTACTTGCAATAACACAGGATTTTTATTCCCGAAAAAATGTTCCTCCGTGCGAGGCATGGCGGCGTATAAAGCATGATTAGATTTTTTTCGCTATTTAACTTGTTTGAAAAAAGTATTTATGTACCTAAACTTGTCGTAAACTTTTTTTAATAGTTTCAGATTAACTGTAGGCACTTAAAGTATGTGTGATTTAATTTAATGCCTCTCACTTTTATCAACCTAGTTTAATAATAATAAATAATATTTTATAATATTTGTCCACTTCACACACAACACAGACATGGTGTTAAGTAACGTAAGGACTTGTGTTACGGGTACTACATAACGGAAATATATTATTATTTTTTTAACTATGAATGCTTGAAATTGAGTTCTACAGTAGGTAGGTCACAATGCAGTCAAGAGACTGGGGAATAACTGCTTTTAAAAGTTCCGTTTTACCAGAGGCAGGGACTTATTTAGCGACCACCGTAGCCTCATATATACGGTAATCGTTACTTAGATTGATGAGTAGCACTAGCTGCGCGCTGCGGTTTCACCTGCGTAAATTTTGATTCTGTGGAAAATAGAAAATCGTCCCATGGCATCCCATAGGAACATTTTTTCGGTATAAAAACTGTCCAATGAATTAATCCAAGTATTGCCAAATTCCATGAAAATCGGTTCAGTAATTAATCGATGTTTTACCATCTTCCTCTTCAAACTCCACGGGCGCTTCACACGGCTCTGAACATTTTCGAGTTTCACTGATAGGGTTCTTATCAAGGCAGTATTGAGATACTTCTTTATCTTCGTTGGCTGGCTGACCCTTAACGACATACAGATAAAGATATTTTAATAAAACCCCATGAGTTTCTATAGAGTTATAGTTAGAGGATACGACAACGTAGCATAGTGCATTGCTTAGCCAAGTCAACGTAGCAATGTTCTATGCTACGACAACGTAGCATAGTGCATTGCTTAGCCAAGTCAACGTAGCAATGTTCTATGCTACGACAACGTAGCAGAGTGCATTGCTTAGCCAAGTCAACGTAGCAATGTTCTATGCTACGGCAACGTAGCATAGTGCATTGCTTAGCCAAGTCAACGTAGCAGTGTTCTATCCTACTACGGCAACGTAGCATAAACTACTTTGGTTGGCAACAAGATTAAAAAGGGAATATTACCTCTAGTTGTTGTAATTTGATTACGTAGGTTGCTGCTGGTTGGAGCCAAAAAAAGGGTTCTCCATAACCAATAGTGTGGATACCTATGCGCAACAGAAATCACGAACAAGTTCCTACTATTCTTTTGACTCTGTATTACCTATATATAGTATAAAAATTGAAGTAGTTACGGTCACTTACAGTTTCTAGATATTTGCCTACAACGACGCCATCGACAAAATGATAACGAATTCTTGTTTGGTATC
>LUGF01006253.1:70076-88059 GCA_001625245.1 Calycopis cecrops
AAATTGTGTCGTGTGGAAGGGGTTTTAGCCAAGAAAACGTAGCAGTGTTCTATCCTACTACGGCAACGTAGCATAAACTACTTTGGTTGGCAACAAGATTAAAAAGGGAATATTACCTCTAGTTGTTGTAATTTGATTACATAGGTTGCTGCTGGTTGGAGCCAAAAAAAGGGTTCTCCATAAACAATAGTGTGGATACCTATGCGCAACAGAAATCAAGAACAAGTTCCTACTATTCTTTTGACTCTGTATTACCTATATATAGTATAAAAATTGAAGTAGTTACGGTCACTTACAGTTTCTAGATATTTGCCTACAACGACGCCATCGACGAAATGATAACGAATTCTTGTTTGGTATCCTTCCAACTTGTTGTCTATACATTCTCCGCTGCACGGCAGCCAATCTTCCCAGGGAGTCATAGGACAGTCTGCTGTCGAATGTGGATCAACCGTGGGTGTTTCTTCGCTTCTGGAATTTTGAAACGAATCAAAATAACGTTTCTTTTTACTTGAGTAATGTCACGTCATGATACTGTAATAGCTATAATAATAATAATAATAATAATAATAATAATAATAATAATTCTTTATTTCAGACATAGTCCATATAGTGGTTAGTAACATAAAGCCTTATACTTATGGTTAGTAACAAAAAAACACTAAAACTAAATACTAAATAGGAGGCTCATTATTTGCTATGCTGTTGTGTTTCGTGTTTCTCGTGTTTCCGGTGTTCCATTAGACGGGCGATCTCTAATAGGCCACAACAAACTGTTAGGCGTCTGCATAACATTATGGGGGCGGGATAGTCCTTTAAAAAGGACTACGACTGCTTGTTTGCCACCGTATACGATAATGTGATAAAATCTATATCTATATCTATACTATATAATAAATCTGTAGAAGGGTCAATTCTGTACATTGAAAATATTGAAAAAATAAATATCAGGGGGTGTTACTGGATCGATACCAAACACAAATATGAGATTAAAAATTTTTTTGTCTGTCTGTCTGTCTGTCTGTATGTTCAGGCATCACGTGAAAACTAACGGTTCGATTTCGATGAAATTTGGTATAATTATACCTTATTATCCTGGGCATAAAATGGAACACTTTTAATCCTGGAAAAATACGTAGAAAAAAAAATTCATCCACGCGAAGACCGACATCCGCGCGGACGGAGTCGCGGGCGGAAGCTATGAGATATAAGATAAGATAGCAAATGTTCTTACCGTTTTCTCTATAACGATAAGAGGAAAAAAATATTACTCACACTGGCGGAACGGGTGCTTGGGTTGGATTTATTATTTCGATGTTATTTTCTGTGTTATCTGAAAATTAAATTAACATTAGTGATGAACTGGTCAAGGTACGGCGAGCCGATGGATGCAAGCAGCATGCGACCGTGATCTTTGGTGCTCTATGGCTTATATCCAGCAGTGGGCATCCTCTGGCTGATGATAATAATGATGAAATAATGTTAATTATAGATTTACATACCATATGATGTTCTTTCTAGAGACGGTCTCTGTGTAACACAACCAGGGGACGAGTATGTCCTCATTAAGTCCAACTTCAGCTTCGCAAATGGCCTCACGTGTTCTTTTGGAATGTCCTTATTAATATTGGCCGTGGAAATAGGCTGAGGTGGCATAGTTTCTTCGTTTGGTGCCTGTGAAATATCAAACAAATACTTTCTGCGCTAGCTCTGGTCTTTATTTATTATCTATTTCATGGCCATATACTTACCATACCTATACATAGGATAGACTAACAATGGCTTATCGATAAGTCTAGTCTCGGATATATGTGATATACGAAGATGAATGCCAATCGGTCTCTCATGACACATTTGCCAACTATCGTAATGTAAAATTAAGTTACTTGATTGGTGATCATTTACACAAATCTACTTAAAGAAGTCCTAGAGACAGACAATGCAAACGAGCACAGTCTCTTGAAATTTTGCAGGCTACTACGTTCATATTTTTAAGTGAGCTCCTAAGAATAGTCTTTTTTTTTTTAATTCACCGTCTAAGGGAAGAAAAGCAGGAGTTTCCAATTTCTACCTAATATAATTTCATCAATCAAAATCAATCAAAATCATAATAATAATATATAATTTAATAATTTTCTAAAATGCTTAAAGTCGTTGCCAAAACTGGGTTGTCGGTTCTTGCCACATTACACCAACCATTGATCAGAATAAAGTATTGGAATTTGGCACCGATTTTCCAGGATCCTACCGTAAGGCTGACTTGTTGACGAAGGTAAACCTCCTTTTTAAATCGATTAAACCAGCGTATCTTCAAACTTACATCAAAGGATGCCCCGCTGTCTGTCCCAGCATCTAGGGGATAGATGTTCAACGTGAGCTCGGGGGCCCAATTGCCAGTCTTAATGTCGCACAGCTCCATGTTAGCTACCCCCAGGAACCAGTCCGGGGAGGGTATGATGGCGGTCACTAGGGACAGTTGGTGATGTACTCTAGTTGCTCTGAACATCGCAGTCGTCGTCATGTCCGGTCTCGGCTGACCGGACGCCTTTATTACCGTACGCACAGAAGTCTGAAGCTGAAAATTTTGAAGCATTTTGTTTTTGTTTGACAACGTATTGCAGGTAATTTGTTAGGGCTAGTGCATCACCGGGGAGGTACCTCTCGCTCATATGATAACGCAGAGCGACTGCGTACCTTGTGAGTTTCCGGTGACCAATGAGAGTAGGAGGGAAGTAAGCAACATGTCTGCATAACAATTATTGTGTGGATGCTTATGAGCGTGGTTAGTCATCAAAAGATTCTGATTGCTATCTATCTATAGATATATATAAAACTCAAACGTGACATAGCCATCTATCAACGCACAGCCCAAACCACTGGACGGATCAAGCTGAAATTTGGCATCCAGGTAGATGTTACGACGTAGGCATCCGCTAAGAAAGGATTTTTAGAAATTCAACCCCTAAGGGGGTGAAATAAGGTGTTGAAATTTATATGGATTTCTTAGAATATAACGCGGGTGACACCGCGGGGCACAGCTAGTTAAGACATATAAACATGATATAATTTTAATAGCGGAGTTAAATAGTTCACTAGTTTCTATTTTCACTTATAATGAAATCCTTTAAAATTAGGTAGGTATGTCTAGCATGTAGTATTTGAACTTACCTGAGCTTGTATTTCCATTTCTAATTTAGTTGTATTTCCTTGCTCAGCCAACATTTTGAGACCCTGACTGGCGTCCGAATTCAATTTATACACATTAAAGTTCTTACTGTGAGAAGCGCCCACCACATCGCTGAAGTGGGCCAAGTCTTTGACGTTGGGAAACATTTGGGGATGCGTATTATAGGACCATATGCCTTCAAAAGTAAGCTTAAAAATAACAATACAATTTATTAATTTGAGGAAGAAATGCATAAGGGGGGCTCTTGCATATGTTGCATATACTCTTAGAGCGAGGTGAGATAAGACTTAAAAGGTGCGATAGACTTTTTTATTCGTTTTAAGGCGAGGCGCTTGTCGGTTGAGCTTTTCACTTTGTCATGTTTTTCTTTTTCGGACAGGCCGGCAGTAAGACACGCAATTTGTTTCTTCACCTGTTCCGTACAATTGGACGTCCGTTTGCCGCGAGAACACTACAATTTAAGCCTCAGTCTGTCCCTTCCCCTTTTTGTCATTGTCTACATTTTACAACCGATGGCTATAACTTAATAATTAAGTCGTTTATAAAATAAGATTAGCATCCGTAGCGAAGGATGCATGTAGTGGAATCAGTGGATCTGCTATAGAAAACAGTCGAAGACATTTCATAGCAAATATAGTAAACAAGAGCAATTTAAAATATGATCAACCCACCAAATACTTCGCATCCTCGCAAACCTCACAATTGTCGTTCTCAACTGGCTGCATGTCCTCGGCGTTGCGCCGGTCCTCGCACACGCGCTTCGACAGTGGACCTTCGAAGTTGTACCACACATCCCGCTTCACGGCCAACACGGCGTATATTGTCACACATTTATTGTCCTTCGGGGGTGCTCTCCAAGTAGCCTAAAATTCATTATCCTAGTTAAGGCTATTTATAGTAAGTATATATGGCTGTGTGTGGCTTGTGGCTTCTATTTCCAGAATTACCATCTCCCCTGGGGCGAATAGTCCTTGAACATTCCAAGTTCCTATCCGTTTTAGCATTCAGAATGAGATATTTTTACCAAGTTCACTATTTTCACAATCTAAAACTCGGTCCGTTTTAGTTGCAGCTTCGGCCAATTTCATGGACAGAACCAGATGTCTATGCATTGTGTAGAAGAGGATTACAGCCCAGCAAGGGTATCACGACCCTCAGTAATGAGAATACCTACTCAGGGAGGAGGAGTTAAAATTAGGACGATGGTTATGCTACTTTCTATTTATATGCTGCTATATGCCGTGCCCGTGATGATGCAAAAATCACAAATGTTAAATACTGTGGCGTTTTGGGCGGGTTTGTGTGGCGGGTTAGAAGGGAAGGAGAGTCAGGTTTGCATAAGCATTAGATAGTAGTTGTTAAAGGGCTCCGATTGCTGGTTTACATTCTTACACTATAAAAAAATTAAGCGAAGTCCCAACGGTACTGGATCTAGCAAAATGAAAGCATTGCAACATGTCCCATGTGGTCTGGACATCCGCGCAGGCTTACCTGAACTGTCGGGGTCCCATTTTATGATGGATACACCCGTCGAGATATCCTGACCCATCAGGATATCTCGACAGATGTTTCCACATAGGAGGTACCTCATCTTGGGCAGCCCACGCGGATTTGGCCTTAGGAACATCCAGAAGAAGTTAAACACCTACCTCTACAGCCGTTTTGGGCGTGATATCTGATTGGATGACTGAATTGTTGCATATGCTACTTGGGACGGCGTCCGAGTCCGGCGACGGGTATATCATGCCCGGGTCCAGTAGTTGGGGCTTGCGAGGGTTCTTTTCGTTCACCTTCGTGTCTTCTCTGACGGATATCGTGAATGCGATGAAAGTGGATATTCCATCGGTTGAATGAAGACGTACTGCAATACATGACAACGTTATTATCTTGAGGTGTGTGTGTTAGTAGCTGCTGCATCAATCAACTTACCGAATTAGTTTCTAAGATATCTAGCTATTTATATCTGTTGCAAGCAAAATTGGAGACAAACGTCTTTCGACGCTGTACTTGCCTATAGGTTTGTACAGTTACATTTGTGATGAGTCTATTATGATGAATATGTTTTATTTAACAGGCTTTACTGTGTAATAAGATATACCTAATTCTATGTACTTGTTACTTAAATTATAAATACTGTGTTATGAAAAAAAAAAGGTCGTAATATAGATTTCTTGTTGCTCAGTGAATTCTTGGCATTGGTTTTGAAAATGCAAGACGGTGACAATTATTTACGGTCACTTGATACTTCTTTATATGTCCACTAATAGGCAAATGTTTCTTTCAATCAACACAAATAAATATACAAATATTCAGTTATCCCTTCGATCAAAACATCATATTAATATTATAAATGGGAAAGTTTGTTGTTTGTTGCTCCCTCACGCAAAAACTGCTGAACCGATTTTCATTAAATTTGGCACACACATAGAGGGTAACATGGATTAACAAATAGGATAGTTTTTAACCCAAAAAAATGTTCCTATGTGTTACCATGGGATCATTTTCTATTTTTGGATCGAAATTTAAGCGAGTGAAACCGCGGGGCGCAGCTAGTATTTTATATTTATTCCATTTGTGATTGAAGAGTTATCCACATTTAATCCCGCTTACCTTTGTATTGAGTATTTGGTATGTACAAATTATTGGTAATACCAATAACATCGATCTGGAATCTGTTGTCTGGTGGTAATGGTTCACTTTTGGTCCCCAATGGTCGACGATCACAAATTTTCTCTTCACATTTACATAATTTTAACAATATGATTACTATAATTATCTTGAACTGCGTTCCTTCTATATAAAACAAAAAGAATTCATCATTTAATTGTTTTGATTCATAGATGGATGATGTCTTAAATTAACTCTTAATTTTTTCAATTTAGCCATACGGACACAAACAATACAATTCAAGCAAACATGAATTGAAGGAATAATATTAAAACACATTGGAAATGTTTCCTGAAATACAATTTGCGTTGTCATTTAAAAATATAATCAAATCATACAAAACATACCATATCTGTTTAAAATCATTTTGCCTCCAATTTGAACAGTTTATCAGCCCGTACGCGGGTATTTTTGTCGCAGGAGATCTATTTCGGTCAATTGTCTCCCGCCGACTGAATTCTCCTAATTAAAGCTGAATTCACGCTTCTTCAACTCCATTACTTCATATTTTGTAATGAAATTGATTCGTTTCTCGCTCTCCACTGAGTAGGTAGGTATCGTGTATCGTAGTTGGAGCAAATTGTACGAACAGACAATATGTCCTGTGCGGAAAAGTTCCTTTACGGAAACGGATCTCTTAATTTTAAGGATCCTTAGAAGTAATAAAATGTCCATTTGTTCCTCAGCTATTTTTAAAGACTTTTATTTATCTTACAGGGTATGTTTGTGTGTAAGTATGCATTAATATGCTTAGGTCAAATCTTGCAAGCTAAATTTAGCCCATTTCCCAAGTATTCAATTAAGATAACATTTGGAATAATTATGAAAGTTAAATGACAATGCAATACGTCAATAAAATCACCGCGGCACCGGTATGATTTGATAATCACTACATAGTATTATACAAAGGCGCTCTCCGCCGTCTGTGTCTGTATATCTTTAAAATTACGCAATACAACAACAACAACAACAATTAAGTATAACAAATATAATTTATTTTGATGGGGTTTTTTAACAGACAGAGTGATTCAAGAGGAAGGTTTACCTATAATGTAAAATAACATCCATCCAAACGCGGGCGAAGGTTTTTTTTAATAAATATAAAAATCTTATCTCAATGTTTGTGGTTGAAAAAAAATTACATACAAATCAGCCGTTTTGTCCTCTACAAAAGGGCTCGACAGATTTTTACCTATATAATTTTCAGTGTAGGTTTATTCGTTAGGTCTGAGAATAAGATCATAAAGTTTATTTCATCTTATTACAATTCATTTTTTTATTTAACTTCTAAATATTATGTTATTATGTACACAAGGTCTGTTGATTAGGTACACAAGAAAATCAAACATTGTAATTAATTTCCCTTGAGTAATACGAGTACCTATGATTCACAAATCATTGTTTTGTTGTTCACCAGTTCAACACAATTCACTCTGATTAAACTAGAATATATTATGATATCAATTTATTGTTTTGTTTTCATGATTGGCCTATATCATGTGTGTCGTGGCGAAATGTATCCAACATTGCGCTACGTCGATTATCCGATCCTTTTTTTATTTATTTAAAAATTCATGGAAATAAAATAAAACAACCATATTTTTTTTATATTTTTGTCATATAATAATAATAATACTTTATTGGCACAAATTAATGATTGTTAAGATGTTTATCATTTCAATTATATATTTTTAAAACATTTACTAAATTATTTCTTAATTTTATTATTATAAGTACATAATATGGTTAGTTAGATACATAATAAATGTAAGAATTTGTTCTAGATCTGTAATTAACTAAAAAGAAATAGTGGTTAGCGGGTATGTGTTCCGCAGCGTGTGCAGGTCCCACGGGTAAATTCTGCGAGTGTCTCTAGCAACTTGGACCCTGAAACTAAAATCAAACGTAATTCAGTTGTGAATTCTAATTCAGGGATAAAGCTCTAGTGGAATCTGGGGTTGAAAAACGGTAGGTCGCGGACCACGGCCTGTGCTTGCAAAAACCAATTATTAAGAATAAATAAACAAATGTTTATAAATATATCTACAAACATTTTACTATCAATTAATGGCCATAGCATTCATCAAATGCTATGGCCATTAATTGTAACTTAAAAAAAAATATATTGCACCACAATGGTGGTCTGTATCCGGGAAATAGTGTCACTCTTCTGATAGTACCAAAGGCCGGAAAACCGAACCATCAGTCTAGACAAAAGAACAATATATTAAATAAAAGACATCATTACAATAATTAAGACTATAAATAATATCTGATGATAAAAATCGAAACCGGTCGTAATCTGAAATTTAATCAATAAATTGCGGCAAGTAAAAAAAATATTATTTATTTTTAGCAAGTGATGGTAAAATAAAAAAAATATATCTTAATTTTAGGTTACAATTTTACAATTTTTTATTGTATGTATTATTGTGTTTCCTTGTTCCTGATCTTATTTGTTAATTAAATAACATTTACTGTATTTCAAGGACCCCAGGTTGGGTAGAGACCTGCCAGTGATATAAATACAATATTTCATACCTAGTACTAATTAATATGTCTTCGATAATATCCGCAAATAATATCAGTGCCGAAGCAACTCTCGCTTATTGGAACTCCATTTATTTCCTGGAGCCACTGGGACGTTTACTCGTCTCTCCACTAGAATTTAAAAAAATATTAATTGACCCGATATGTATGATTAAATAAACTGTGAAAAAAAACATAAAATCATAAAAAATATATTTTTCATTTTTAATAACGTTCTACCATTTATTTTATCATTGTCATCCTCTTCGGGGCAATCATCTTTGCACGTTTCCTTCTGAAAATCTTCAACATATTTTTTACAAAAGCTTGAAACTTCTTTAGCCGTTGACGGATCAGCCTAGAAAATAATATCAACTAATTATTCTTTAGTTTTATAATATAGCTTTTAGATAAAATGTAAATAATCGTCGATATAGGTAGTGTACTAAAACAAAGTTGTAAAAATTTGTGGCATCACAATTATTCACGATAAACTATCAATCAATTAATCAGCATTCATCATTGTGTGAAATTATTTGGAAATCATGGCATTTCGAATTGATACCAGTTGACAGAAACTACTTCTTTATTTTATAGTAGGTATAGGCCTCCGCGATAGATTCCTCTCCAGTAGCCCCAAAACTAAAGTAATTAGAACATTTGTACAGTATCACTAATTTTCAAACTTTTTAAAAACTTAGAGAAGTGGCAGCGTGTCAAATAGCCTATTAATACCTATTTTAATTAACGTCTCATCAGTCCAAGCAAGTTTTTTTTATAAAATAAAATATGAACTTCCAGAAGTGAATTGTTGCTTTTTTACTAACAATATTATATAAGTTAGGTATATTATACTAACATTTGGATCGTACTTCTCTACGGGGATGCCATCGACCAAGTGATACCTCTCCCTCCATTTGTATCCTTCTACTTTCCCATCGACGCATGCCCCGTCGCAGGGGCTCCATTCTTGCCACTGCGATATGGGGCAGTCTGGTGGCGACTCTGGATCGGTTACAATGGGGGCCTCGCTAAAATATTTGATACAGAATACAACAATACAAAATACATTTGAACAGATATTAATGATTATGGGGAACGCATTGTTATGTTGTTCTATCTTGTGCCTTCAGAAAACCTTCTTAAGTTGTACTATGAGCTGATAAGCTCAAGGTGGCAATGATTATCATTTCCACCTTGAGCTAATAGGGTAGTTATAGATTCTTAGCATATGTCCTAGGGATTCCGAGGTCGTTACTAGAATTGGTAGGCTACGCTCGATCAGAAATAATGTATCTAAGTAACTCTCGATTACGACCATGAGCGATGGAGTTGAACTCGTAGTTGGCTGAAATGTAAATATGGCTTGCGTGCCTCTGTGATTCCCAAGGCTATGTCGGACGGGGCTACCCATACAGGACAGGCTTGGGGTAAGAGGAGGTAAGACTAAGAGCAGCTCGACTAGGGGTCCTCCACCCATCCCTCTGATTCAGCACACGGCGGCGTGGATTGGATCAATTGGTGGTTCCGATTTGAACATTGGTAGCGTGCTCCTTTGGAGCAGTGGGGCCAGGGGTCAGCATGGGAGCCTGACCCCATTGCACTGTTTCATGTTGTAGGGTTAAAGGCAGCCGGACAGTCCCTAAGGAGGAGAAGTCTGGCCTCTTCCCCCGAGGCCAGCCTGTCGCTGGAAGGATCCTGTTGCTTGCAGATCCGGGACCCTCCAATCATAGCGACTGAAGGCATCAATAGGGGTTTATTCGGGTCGGCATTACACAAGTGTCGAGTCCAAGATAGGTCTAGAGGCCACCCGGGCTATTGGGTATCATGCGTAAATATATTCGCCTGCGTAAACAAAAAGAAAAATAGAACCTTTAGGATGAGAGATTTAATGGATCGATGGATGAGATGAAATATTAAAACATAACAATCAAGCCTCACCCACGGCGCGGGTCGCTATGTAACTCTGAGTTTCTGTACCTGGATGTTTCAGGTTCCGAAGGTTCTTCTGTCACCTCTCCACTGGGAGTCGTAGGAGATGCTGTAAAACAACGATGTTATTCATACTCACACGTTTCGTAGGCGATACGGTTACAGGATAGTTTTATCTGCATTACTTAACATAATTTTCTTAAATGTGTAAATAGGTAGTAACTATATGTAGGTAATAATGTACTTAATCTTTGTTTTGTTGGCTACCTAACTCTCCGCCTAATGCCACTTTTACGAGAAAATAACGTGTGTAGGTAATTCTCAATAAAATAATGCAGCATAAGGGCTAAAATCAGCAGTCGATGCCTTTTGTTGATTATGGATGCAGTTACATATAAGTACAAGTCGAAGATACAGAAATGTGTTTCACCATCCATCCCATGGAACGCCGGAATCACGCATAATATAAGCAAGTAAAACGCGAAACACACAGCCGTCGATTCTTGGTGACATTATCCCGTAGACGAGAGACTCGATCATGATCCTATCCATCAGCAATAAATTCACATCGGGGAATGCATGAGTATAAGTTCAGCTACGAAACAAAACCACCCTGTCTTCGTCAATTTGCTTGCAATGCAATGACACTTATACCTAATTCTAACTTCATTTTTTAGTCTCAGCTTGACTATTATCACTAAGCCGATTAACTAAAATATCTACTTCGTAAAAGTATTATTAAAAATTCTATAAATTACCATTCCCATTTTCTGAGCAATCGTCCTTGCACTTTTCTCTTTGAAAATCTTTGACCCTTTTACAAATACTTGGAATTTTTATAGTTGATAGATCTACCTGAAAAAACCCAGGTTAACAATAGTTTTAAACAGAAATATTTTTAACGAAAACCTTTTGTTAAGTACCTAAAGTAACTTTTTGGTACAGCTCAATCACACCTCAATGCAATAGTCTATTTTTCAAATTATTATATTTTAGTTAACATTATCTATGTCTTTACCGGCTACTCACTAGGAAATATTCCACGCAGACTACACAGCTTAAAACAGCTACGACGATTAGGTTTTTTTTACTCAATATCTCTCTCACATTTCAATACCTAAGTTAAATTAATATTTGAATAATATTAATTAGCCACGAATAATGTCACTATAATCGTATTGTAAAGTTGTTTTTTTTTTAATTGGTAAAGCAGATATTTTGTGAGTTCTTACGTCTGGATCGTCATCTTTCACGGGGACCTCATCTACAACATGGTACCTCTTCCGCCAGTGATAACCCACGGATTCTCCGTCTACACAGGGTCCATAACAGGGGCTCCATTCTTGCCACGGCGACATGGGACAGCTCTGCTCTAACATTGGATCAATTGTAACTGGCGCCTCGCTAAAAAATTTATTGCTGTATTATTAATTCAAATGTTCTTTAATAATTGTGATTTTGCCTATATAAATAATAATACTACCTAATTTTAATATCCTACTAAGCGAATTAAACGAAAAGACTGATATCTCTATAGTGACTAGCCATTTTGTGTGCAGGACATTTTAGTGCAAAAGTGTTTGCTGTGACACAAGGGTCTCTATTACTGATAAGACGGCCCGCGGCAGTCCAATCTGATTGAAGGAAAGTCAGGCGCAAGACCGGTGTCCCTTATTTGGGACACAGGTTATGCGCCTGATTGTTGTCTAACTTATTTATATATTTATAGCTTAGAGTACTCTTTTAAAGCGCGCATGTACCACCGTCACCGTTTCTGACTTAGGATTCTTGATTGGTTCTGTCATCCGAACTCTAGCAAATCCTTATACTTTTTGTTCCGACCTATACCTCGAAGCCGAAAGTCTCGATCTGTGTTTAAACATGACACGTTATTATAGACGACGAGAAAGTAACAAATTGAGATTATGTACCGCCTGTACCTGGATGGAGCTTCAGTTTCAGATGTCACTTCGGTTTTATCTTCGCTTGATGTCGTTGTAGAAACTGTAAAAATCATTTATCTATTCATAGTCTTGTGTGTGTCTGAGGTAAGTTCTCATAAAGAAAGATTGTTTCTCCTACCTACGTCGAAAGTTCGCACTTTCTTGTCTGTTCAGTGGGAGTAAGTCGCGTTTTATACCCCGGTAATAAGGAATAATTTACCCCGTTCCCACTCCGAACCTACGAACTTTAACCGTAGCTAGGAGAAAAATAGCATGCAATTTTAAACCTTGGAGTTGGGAAGTTGCGCCTTTTATAAGTTCATAAATGATCTTAAGGCCCTTTTGGGGTCCGGGGTTGCCGCCCCCCTAAGGCCAAGGGGGCGTTGCCAAGTCCCTTAACATTTTGCCGTATTGCCACTTTTCAGGCTATATACAGCTACGAACCATAGAACGGTAAAATAATTCTCGAGAGAAACGTAAATTTAATTGGTGTTTTCTTTTCAAATTATCCTGTCACTTATTCAATTACCGTCCTCCTTTGGTGAGCAATCATCTTCACACTGGTCTGTCTCAAAATCTTTATCACAAAAGCTTAAAACTTCTTCTGGCGTCGACGGATCGATCTGAAAAAGGTTCACTTTTTACAACTAGGTACAAATAGGTTTTTTAACCAGTACTAACTAAAAATAGAAAATCAACCTAGCCACTAGTTCAAACATTTTACAATTCTTTTGTCTTATAATAATATCTGTGGACTTTTACACACTACGTTAGTGTAGCCAAGTCTTGTGTTAAGGGTACTAGACAACGGAAATATATTTAATGTGTTATATAAATTTAAAAAATTTTATTTATTTAAGATTTTTATTATACTTAGAATTACATATACAGATAAACCGCGACATTCGAACCCGTTACCTCGTGGCGCAGTATTCTACGCTTATCCAAGCTGTGCTAAGGGACGTAGTAGTATGTAGTAGTAAGGGAGTAGGTATGGCCTTCAATAAAGAAACAAAGCTATCTTTCTTAAAAGGCATTTTAAATGCGCTATGTATGTAGGTACTAACGTTTGGTTGATAATCCACAGGGTTTCCGTCGACCATATAAAAGCGGTTCCTCCATTTGTACCCAGCTACCTTCTGGTCCACACAGGGTCCGTAACAGGGACTCCACTCTTGCCACTGCGACATTGGACACTCTCGCGGTGACTCCGGATCAAGAATGATGCTGTATTAACATTTTTTTATTAATACTTATTAATATTGTTATCGCTCTTACGAATAATGAATTTAAATATATTTTTTATAGTATAGAGGCGAGCACGAGCATTTTAATAATACAATGCCAACAGAACATCCGCAAAATTTCTGCGCAGAAGTTTTGTCTTCCTTGCCACCTCCCCTCTTATGGGCCACTAAATATGATCGACAACGTTAATTACTGACATTTCTGCTTCAACAATATCGACACCAATGATGACCCTTCCTTGCGTTCCACAGTCGGATAAAAAAGTTTGAAACGAAGATCCTTACAGCGCGGTAGAAGCAAAGCGCCGGATTGATCTATATTGAATTAAACGTGATGACACAGATACAATAAGAACACTCCAATGAAGTGGCATTATTATTATATTGACGCCCATGAAAATCCACAGTCTTGTCGCATCTGCAACGCACTCCCACTCATTTATCGTTTGGCAAATTTTAAAGCCATTTTAAAGCTACGGTAGCAGTCCAGGAATTACAGTCCATTTAGTTTCCAGGCCACGTTTTGGCCCGGTGGACTTCCAGTTGCGGGAAAGATGAGGGTCCCTTTTTGACCTCAAACCTAGTCTTGTCACCCTACAAGCAATCATAGTATTCCGACGACGCTTTATTGGACTCTCCTTCGCTTACACAGCATAAGCTCAGTCCGAAAAAAAGCTCGGTGGACTTTATCTTCGCTGTTTTAATCTTCAATTGATACTGTACCTGCTTAGTCCGTTGTCTGTCACTTCACTGCTCGGTGTAGTCGACACTTTAAAAAATGTATACACATTAATCTACACATTAAAACTGTAGAAGACGACATCCTGTGTGTGTCTTGTGCGGCTTTCACGCAAGAACTACTGGACGGATTTTAATGAAAGTTTTTTTTTGTTAGTTGTTAGTTATTTAGTTTGTTTTTTTGTTGTTGTATTAGTGCTCGGTAACATTTAGGCCATAATTTATCAACATATATATCGAAAATAAAAACAAAATACACTATTGCAGGGCAAAATAACGAACAATTCGGCCAGATAACATTACACATTACACCTTACCATGACATCATATTTCCAATAATGACAAGGCAGCATCTGGCGGGTCGACTATAATGAATTTCTCATCAATCTCTTGCTAAGCTCAACACACGAATTTCAGTATTTTCAACTTTGCCCAAAAGAACTTAGAAGCAATCTTGATACATGTTTCTATTATTAATCATACATGAATTGCTCCTTATTTTCTTGGTAAGCTGAATACTACAATTTATTATCAACTTTACACAACACATCTTAGGGACAATAGACAAACATAGAGAAAAAGAAACTAAGATTAGATAGATAGATAAGAGAAGAATACTAAACATTTTAGTGACGTGACATGAAAATTGGCGAAAAGTAAAAAATTACAGATTTTAGGTAGATGGGAGCTCTAAGTATAGATATGAGAAAACATGTACGTCGTCATTGCTTTGACTTAGAAGTATAAAGTTTTCTGCGCTTCAAGAGGTGCAATCTCCGCTAAAAGCTCGACGACATGAATTTCATTGCTATCATTGCTATCATTCAACGTATTTCCATGAAAAGGTCTTTAAAGGGTTCCGTTTTTTCCTTTTGAGGTACGGAATACTAAAAAAAGGTAAAGAAGATTTGATATCTACTTATTTCAATATACATGCATCACTCACCCGTTTCTTCTTTACACTCTCTTTCGTATGTTCGTATAAGTTGAATGTGCAACTTCCCAAAAGGGTGCATATCTTTCAAATCCACCTCGTAAAAAGGGGAGTTTTTATCGAAAGAACTCATTTGGACTCTTGTAATTGCTTGTTGTGGAAATGTTAATATATCGGCTGACTAAAACAATTTTTTTTTACTTATGACATGCGATATATCCCAAAATCTTAGAAATTATCGGCTTTTCTCTGCTATATTAATTTCTCTAGGCCCTAAAAATATATTTCCTAAAACAAACAAAATGGTCGTAACCAAGGACGTTAAAAAAAGGCGGGCGAAGTCTCATGAAACAACAACTGAAGCACCCATAGTAAGCTACACGTATACAACACAAACGACACACATTGACACAATAGAAAGCCAGTCGCCATTACACACGCAAACATAAATACAGTGTATTTATGTTTGCACAATTTTAATCCTTCAATAATTTCTTAGATGACAATCTTTCCGCCTTTTTTAACGTCCTTGATCGTAACCATTTAGTCAAGAATGTCGCGAAAGAGATGATGGTCAAAAATTTAAATTATTACCTCATAAGATACGCCACTGTCAGTACCAGCATCCCATAGATACAAGTTTATTTCACGTTCTTTCAACCACGTGTTATCCTTCTGGCACAATTCGAACCTGCTCACGCCGAGGAACCAATCTGGCGACGGGTAGATAGCGACGGCGACGGTGAAAAGATGGTTGGTGTTATCAGTGCGGAAGAAAGAGTACGTGGGGTTGCTCATTTTGGGATAGCCGTGGCCCTTCCCTTTAATGAGTGTGCGAATACCGTCACCGACCTAAAATAACAGATTGTATACCATATACTACTCTTACTTCGTTATATATAATACGACTCGTAAATTTTTATAATAATGCCAATATTAATATTATGGACAATTTTAGTAAGAGGGAGTGCCATGTTCTTTTGAAGCCGAATTGGGTCAGCCTGCCTCAGAATACTTTTTGCTCACATGATACCAAGTGACTGCTATCATACATATATAGGTGTGGAGCTATAACGATTTTTTTTTGTAGCCCTCTCATGTAGAGGCACCGGGGCGTCGCCCTGCCTGTCTTTCTGGTAGCGATTTCAGGGATGCATAGGAGGACAAAAACATCTGCACAGTATTTATATGAACGCCTATGACCGTCAATAGTCGCCAATTTGATCTAATTATTAATAATAAACAGCGAACGACAACTTCGTACGGGGTGAATGACCCCGGTCGGTCATAGTCGGCAATCAGCTGCGATAAAGCATGTACGAAGTGGGAAAAAACTTTAAAAAATTCCTGAGGCAGATTTATTACTCCGATTGATCTAATTTTTGTTGTGTAGCCTGAAAATAATACACTAAATATGTGGTTTCATTTAATGCCTCTCGCTTGTATCAACCTTGTATAATAATTCGTTGCATATATTGTATTATGCCCGCTTAAAAGTTAACTTAATTGCTAAAATAAATACCTTTTCGAGAATTTCCGCTTCCAATTGACTTGAGTTGGCGTATTGAGCAAGAACTTTAAATCCTTCAGTCGCGATAGAGCCCGGTGACCACAGGATAAAATCCACAGAATGAGATGCGCCTACAAGATCGCTGAATCGTGGTATCCAATCGTTCTCTGGGTATAATATAGGGTGTGTGTTTCTAGACCAAATTCCTGTAAACGATACCTAAAAAATCGATGCGAGTGAGCTCCGAAGTAAGACTGGAGTTTACTACATAAGAAGGAACATGATTCTGAAGTAAATGTACACAAGAGACATTACGCGGTAAAAAACATCTCAGCGTTCAAATTTCTCGCGATTTTACTATTCATATCCTTTCCTGTAATTGTAGTGCTTCAAAAATGTTCGCAGACGTACATAGCGACGACTTTTTCGCAATAATGCGCAAAAAAACGTCGTCCCTGCTACATCGTTTACGTTCCAGCGACAACAGCATCCTAAAGATGATTGCTGCCAGGAACGACTGCTCCATCCAGCACCATTGGGTCGAAATTGCCATAGGACGGCGTAAATGATATTTTTTTTTTTTTTTTATTTTTTTTTATGGTATAGGGGGGCAAACGAGCAGTTGTAGCCATTTTCATGACTACCGACGCCCATAGACATCTGCATAGAGACTATACAGATGCGCTGCCCCCCTTTCTCCTCCCACCTCCATGGGCATGATAAGATAATTACTACTACTACTAACATTAGATAATAGAAACTGTAACTAACAATCTATGGATCACAAAATCTGAAATAAACTTTTATTTATTTATTTATTTATTTATTATATCGTTTCTTAAGAACTAAACTCTAGCAATAGTAGTTTTATAAAACCACGAAACTCCAATGTACGTAGCAAATACATATCTACAAAAAGTTAGTTTTAAATTTAAAACTGGAAAGACTTTGTAGAAGTGCTACGAAGTCATCTGATACATAGAAATACTACAGTTTTTTCCTGTCCTGCAGCCGAATGTAATACTACTTGCGCCAGATGTATAAAATAGGCTTCATGTAAAAAAGTTTCACTATTGTGAAGAGCATGAGACAGGTTTGACAAGTACTGATGTATATATAAGTAGTTCGCTATCAAGCACCATTATGTAAGTTAAGAAAAGAAACGTCCACTTTTAAAAACGGAGCCTGCCCAATTTGTATCCACGATTCTCGGCAATAAAAATAATGATTTATGGAAATATTGGATATCGTCGGGTCCGATCTCCTAATTGGGAACCATAACCTCTACTCTAGTGG
>LUGF01006253.1:104201-127263 GCA_001625245.1 Calycopis cecrops
ATTTTTCCGAGTGCGTATAAGCTATATTTTATCCCGGAAAATAGATAATTCCTACGGGAAACTCAGTAATCGCGAACGAAGTCGCAAGCAACAGCTAGTTTTTAATATATTACTTACAAAGGTGCTGTGGTAAAGTTAACCCTTAGAATTAGAAGGCAGCTGGTGTCTAGATAATTAAAAAAAAAAGTAATGATATAGTCACCGTCATCATCCTCGGCGTTGTCCAGTAAGGGAGTGAACGCGTATCGCTGGTTGTTGTTCGTCGGCCGCCATAACACCATTATGACGGTGAGAACGCCGGCGAATAGTATGTGCCAGTACGCTTCGTCCATCCATACTTCTTTCCATTCCTACGATAACATGATAAAATTACATCTACCATGAGGTATTCGTAGATCTTTGCTACATCGGAAAAGATCGGGCTAGCACATACGTTCATTTGATCACATGTCACTCGAGTAGAGTCTTTTCACTACTAACATTCGACCTTTAACTGCCTCGTGGTCTAGTGGTAAGCATGTTCAACCACAGACGTGAGGTCCCGGGTTCGAATCCCGGGTCAGACCAAAAATTGCTATTGAGATTTTTCAATTTCTAATAACAGTCCGGAGTCAGGAAGTTGGCGGTGGTACACCCCCGTGCCTCCGAGAGCACGTTAAGCCGTCGGTCCTGCGCCTGATTTCTCACCGGTCGTGTCGGATTGCCGTCCCATCGGAATATGAGAATGAGGGAATAGAGAGAGCACTTGTGTCTGCGCGCACACTTGTGCACTATAATATGTCCTGCGCATCTGACTCGTCTTTATAGAGACGGCCGCCGTAGCCGAAATCGGCTAAGAGGATATTATTATTATTATTATTAACATTCGACCTTCTCGAAGTAGGTGGTTGACTAAACTCCTAATATGGTCACGATTCAGAACACAAAATAACCATTTTAATCTGAATTATATCCACAATGAGAATAGCTGTGTCAAGCTTTATCCAACGCTGTGAAAAATGTGCAGATGGATGTTGGTCCCGGGTTAGAATCCCGGGTCGGATCAAAAATGTTATTGAGATTTTCCAATTTGTTAGAATGGTCCGAAGTTAGCAGTGTAACACTCCCGCGCTCCGCAGAGCGCGTTAAGCCGTCGGTCCTGCAGATTCTCTCCGGTCGTGTCGGATTTCCGTTCCATCGAAATAGGAGAATTAGGGAATAGAAATGCACTTGTGTCTGCGCAAACGATTGTGCACAACAATATGTCCATGCAGATGGCTCGCTGTAGCCGTAATTCAGCCAGGATGACATTATTATTATACATAATTATACATATGCCGTCCTTAAAAAAAAGGGACCGATAAAAAAGTTTAGTAAGCACTGGCTAAGCCGTAATTACATAACAATAATAAAAACATTGCAGATACTAACAGTGATACAGAACAATATCCTGTAGGACTTGAGAGAGTACAGCATGAAGATGACGGAGGCGATGACGGCGAATATCAGCGTGTTCGTGAAGTGGCGGTACAGCGACAGCTTTATCGTGTTCCTGAAATAAACAAATTTTTTTGGCGGCTGTAAAATCGGTCAGCTTTGATTTCCAACGAAAGTAGTGCCGTCATAAAGTGGTAATACTGTGCTCAATGACGTCAACTTGGTTCTTTAATTGATAACAAGCCATAATAATTTAAATTATACAAGGTGGATACAAACCAAAGGCATTAAATTAAACCACATGTACTATAAGTACCTACTGTTAATCGGAGACTATTAAAAAAAAGTTTACGACAAGTATATGAAAATACTTTTTTCAAACAAGTTAAATAGCGAAAAAATAAGGAAAACTTGTAAACACTCTTTGTACGCGCCGCCGCGGCCGCTAGGTCAGGTCGCTAAGCCTCGAACGGGGTGAATGACCCCGACGGACTATAAGCGGCCGCGCGCTCGAACAGCTGATGGTACAGAGTGTACTAAGTGAGAAAAAACTTTAGAAAATTCCTGTGGCTAAACTATTGCTCCGATTGATCTGATATTTGTTGTGTAGCCTGGAAATTATACTCTAAATATGTAGTTTAATTTAATGCCTCGAGGTTGTATCCACCTTGTATATAATATGCTCGTAATTTATGAAAAGAAATGAAAATGTCTTTTTATTTTTATGATTTTCATGTCTTGAAACATACACCATATTTTTGAATATTTATCATCATCATCTATTCAATAGAGATCAGTCGCCAGATTGCAGTATACCGGCCAGCAGCAGAGAGCGGGCGCGTGACTCACCTGCGCAGCTGCAGCGTGCGCATGGTGTGCGCCAGCGACACGAACAGCCACCAGCAGATGGCGCTGTCCAGCAGCGACAGCGGTGCCTCGGCCAGTAGCAGGTCGCGGTTGGAGTCCTCGGCCTTGTGGTGCAGCCGCAGCCAGGCCTCCAGCGCCGCCAGCAGCCCCCACGCGCCGCCCGCACCCACGACGCGCTGCAGCGCCGGACCGAGGCGCGGCCTGCACATACATCAGCCTCATCGTTATAAGTAGGTACTAGTGATGTCCGGACATCCGTGTACGCGGATATACGCGGCAGAAAAAACATCCGTATTTGTTACTTTTCTCGCAGATCTTTGACGGGCCGGACGGATGAAATTATATAGATATATAGGTGATTAAAGAGGTGATTAGAATTTAAATATTCATCCCGAGTACTTTTTGTTACTTAAAAATCTTAAAATATGCACTTTTATATTACAAAGTTTTACAACAAAATCTTTATAATGCGATAAATATCATAGAATGTAAAATAAGCACAAAACTGATTTCTTCGTTTTTTTTACAATTTCACAAACTTCAATTCGAAATATTTAATGGAAATCGATTAAAGTAAAACTATAATGTTTACTAAGTAGATTTTTGATTTAGTATAGAACCTTATAACTAATAAACAATCTATAATTCAAATTTTATGATACAGTGAGTACTTTTCCTTAAAAATTATGATTTATTTGGAATTGGTAAAATTCAACGAAATTCTTCCTGCGGATTTCCATACTGAGGCCTCATTTGACAAAACAATTATAATGGAATTATCCTATAAATCGAGTTTATTACTTAGAAACTCAATAAACAATCGCAGATTGTGTGTGAACGCAGTGTTTGCGAAAATTTTATGTCAACTTGTAAAAACCCAGATCCCCTCATTGGCTCAGATGGATTTATTGCCATTTGATAAAAACGATCTGTGTGATTTACCTGATTTTGCTAAAACGTTTAAATTTAAACGGCTTTTAATTTAAAAAGTATGCTGATTCATCTAACTCTATGAAAATAGCTGAAGAGCATTTTTTTCATAGCTTTTTCGGTAATTCCGATAATTCCACTTTTGAAAATTTTCGAGATTAATGTGTCGAAAATTTTCACAAGTGGATTTATCGGAATTTGAAGTTAAGCGACACAATTATAATAAAGGCGCGGACCCACCGCAACGCACGGAGAGGCTACGCACGTGCGTCAAGCTTCGCTTTGCAAGAAAATACATGTGACTGTTTCCACTGCAACCCACGGACACGCTACGCACGAATGGACACACGTAGCTTGCTGGGATATGCGCGCACGTAGCTCAACGTTGGCCACGCTACGCACGATGTACACGCGGTACACGATGTACACGGAAGCGGGGCGGGGTAGTGGGGTGGGGGACGCGCGTCACGGGCGGTAAAGCGACGCCGCAGGTCTCAGGTGTGCTGAGATACAGTTGTACATATTCGTGGCCTAGCGTGTATATCGTGCGTAGCGTGTATAGCGTGCGCTGCGGTGGAAACGTTGACCCACGTTGTTAAACACACGAATGCGTGCGTAGCGTGCCCGTGCATAACGTGCGCTGCGGTGGGTCCGCGCCTTGACACTTTTAAAACTATGAGATGTTGAGATAACCAAAAATAAATTCTAATTGAATGATTATTATTCTAATAAAGTAAATTGATAGGTACTGCATGTCATATGAAGTGTAAACGTAGATCACACAGTAGGGTCAATTCACACCAAAAGCGCGGCGAAGGGCAGCGAAGCGGAGCGCAGTTTATGTGTCATATGAATTTCAACTTTATTTTCATTACTATAGTACTTATTATCGAATTCTCGCGACTTCTTGCGCATTCCAGCGACTTCTTGCGCATTCCAGCGACTTCGCGGGAATCCGCGCGACTCGTTCGAGTTTCTCATTCGATAATAGGTATTATAGAAATTATTATAAAGTTGAAATTCATATGACACATAAACTGCGCTCCGCTTCGCTGCCCTTCGCCGCGCTTTTGGTGTGAATTGACCCTAAACACTATGGAAATTAAGTAATGGTAAATTGTATTTAAAAAAAGTAACTTTGCAGATTTGTCACCCAAGAGGCTGTTATACCAATTGAGATACGTGTTCGGATCTTGACACCCAATATCCGAACCCGTATCCACGGATATACATTTTTACCTAACGTATTCTGTTCGCACTACGAGCACATTTGCAGTGTGACGTCACTGCAGGTGCAGCGCTCTTAGTTATTATATACTTATTGTTAATCTGGTTAGTCGTGCCTCGCAACCAATTAAATCGCATGAAGATCGATTTATAGATATGATTTATATAGTCCCAATTGTACAACAAATTTGTTTCAGAATACTGTGCAATTAGAGATCTGTATACATTATTATGACAGGTCTAAGACTTCTTATAAAAGGTTACCGACACTTATGTTTGTTAAATCTACCTATACAAGCATCGAAATAGAATACCCAAGCAGCGTAACTAGTCCAAAAAAATGGTTCCATGAAATACAACCCGCGGAAGGCGAGGTTTAAATAGGGATGTAGCGCGACTCGCCAGTACGCCTTGACGTTTCGGATCGTGTGATTTTGTTGCGTTTCTCGTGTTTTAAATTTATAAATATGCCTTCATGTCCTGTAAAGTAGTGTAGAATTCATACAAATATGAAAATATTGGAATCACCTTTCACAAGTAAGTAAACAAATATTTTGAAAACTTAAACCTACTTTGTTACTCTGAACAGTGTTATGCAACATATACCAATCTATGATTACTCTTGCTTTTGAACATTTTTTCTAATGTTGCGTGACAAAATAAAAGATTTTAGTTTTAAGTATAAAATATGATATTATGCATTAATGTACTCATTGCCACAGACTTCCCGCAAATAAAATCTTGCGTGAGAAATAGATGACTGCGGTGCGTTTGGAAAGAAAAGAATCTGATTGGATACCTTGCAAATAAATAGCGACATTGTATAAATGTCGCTTTCCGCTCCTGTCTGTTGGTCTATATCCGCATAACTCTAATAAACGGTGCAACAAATGTTGATGCGGTTTTTCACGATTAGTTAAATAATTTTGATGGTTTATAGTATATGTATGATAATAAGTAATGATTTGCCTGCAGTAAATTTATAGAAAACGTAAAATTCAGATGGATAGTACTTTTAAATAATTACTTCTGTTTCATTCTTTTTGTAGATCGTAAACGGTTACTCTACTACATACTAATTTAGAACCTTCTACTCTACATCTAGTGATTTATTGGGACCATCGTCTATCGTGCAGGTACCTACAATGAACTTTTAAATAACATTATTGAATATTATCAAAATGCCATGCCAGCTTATGCTATTATTGAATTTTATATCTTGCATATAGAGGCATCACAAGAAGTAAACGTAACTAATTTAGAGAGAAACGACAGAAAGCGAAAATTACATGCACCTGGTTGCAGTATTGTATTGTGTAATTTAAAACGTGTACACTTATTTTTTTACTGCAGCATTTAAGTTTATATAAATAAAAAATAAACACTTAAACAAGCTGATTTATTTTAGCCCATAATGCATATTGCATAATACCATCCATGCTTGTTGCTGCCTGCTAGATCGCTGCCGAGTTAACAGCCTGTCAACGGCGACGTGACCTTGTCGTGGCCAATAGCGTGCACGGTGCAAGCTTTGTCTTTGGTAATGTGTGAGTCTTCGTTGCAATAGCGGTAAATATGCTTGTGTAAATGGAACCAAATTCAAAGCGCCGTTGTAGGAGTTACTTTTCTCGAGTAATCTATTTCGATGTATACAAGGTATAAAAATAAAAAACCAAAACATTTAGGTCGAGGCAACAAGACTCGCTTCGTACGTCGAGCAATCGAGACAGTATGACACAACCTGACTAATTTACTTACTTGACTATCCCAAAGCCTAGAGAGACTATAATGACTAGCATTCGTGCGAGGGCTCGCTTCGCCACGGACACCCACTCGGCGAACATGTACGCCTCCGCATTGAATATCCTGTTGAAAATTAAAATATATATAACATAATTGGCCACTACCAGTAAATGGCGACTTCAAGTAACTGGCCACTACAAGTAACTGGCCGCTACAAGTAACTGGCCACTACATATAACTGGCCACTACAAGTAACTGGCCACTACTTACTTTAGTGGTTTAAAAAGAATTAATATAATAGAGCATTAGTAAAAAACATATTCAATGTTTAGCTTTAGGTAATTAAAACAAAAAAAAAACATTCAATTCGAGTTATGTAACTAGGAGAATCGGACAGGTGAGTTAGTAAGAGGTCAATACACCATGCATTGCAACCAAATCGGGCTGGCTTGTCCGGGTGTTGTCCCTCTGGCACTTATAAGACTGACGCCAAGTCAAGTGACGAATGTGCTGGCATATTTCCGGTGGCCATTGGCAGATGTTATAAAAGAGGGCAGGGTAGGGCAAGAAAAGGAGGGCGACGTATGTACATGACTACTTTTTACTAAAAAAAACTAGTTGTCCCCTCACACAATAAAGATTATCCGTCGACGGCAATCATCGAAACGGCTACATTAATTTTTTTTATGGTATAGGAGGGCAAACGAGCAGCCGGAGCCATTTTCATGACTGCCGACGCCCACAAACATCCGCATAGAGGCTATACAGATGCGATGCCCTCCTTTCTCCTCCCACCTCCATGGGCCACCGCCATTTCATGACAGGAAATACAAACCAAGACTAATGTAACAAGAACATGCGTATCTATTCACAGATACCTAGTAGATATGTTGGACCTGAACTTAATCCGTAGAAGCGAAGAGAAATGCAGCTGCATCGGATTGGTCAAGTGCCGTGGGAGAAAAATATATCGCTCTGTTATAAAAGCTAATTAGCTATTATTACAGTGACCGAAGGGACGTTATTAACCGACTCTGACGTCAGGGGAAGCCTGTGTGCGACACCCAGCATCGACGGATGCTGATGCGAGTGTTGGCGATGACGTGAATGATTGAATTTCTGGTTATGCGGATTTTTTACGAGTCGGTATTAAAACAATAGGAACGGGAGGTATGAGCAAAAGCAATAGACGTTGAGAAAATTACACTTCCGTGCGACAAGTTGACAAACTTATATATGCGGGTGCTTGCATACATTTAGTATGAAACGAATTTATTCCTATATGTATACTGTAAGGTCTTACTTCTTGCCAAATTTCAGAATTCTAGCTCAACGGGAAGTACCCTATACATTTTCGAAAAAGTGCGTTTTCATACAAAATTTGTGCAGGCAAGACTTTTTCAAGGCATCAAGACGACAAAAATTTTAGCTTAATCCCTTCACGCGTTTTAGAGAAAAAGGTCTTGACAGACGTACAGACAGACGGACAACAAAGCGATCCTATAAGGGTTCCGTTTTTTCTCTTTGAGATATGGAACCCTAAAAACTGTCCGAAGGTTGCGTCTAGTCTTCGCAACCGGCGTGTGTGTATAAAGAGAGTTATGAATGTGGAGAAGGCAAAGGTGGAAGAATCGAGATATGTACCCCTCTGTGCTCTCTACTTACCCCGTTAGGGAACTGGCGTGAATATGTATAATATGTATGTTGTTGTATTTGGAGTGTTTTAGATATCTGTATATAGACTAGAATAGACTTCATTATTGCTCTGGTTTTTTGAATAAAAACATTACTTACATACATATTTAATATAATACTTTACGAGGAAAACTGTCCTAACCATATAATACGACTTCCTTAATATGTGTGAATACCTACCGAAACTGCAAGGTACTGATAATAGTTTTAATTAGGCAACGGTTAAGTGAATAATACTGTTAACCTTATCACCAGCAATATTCAGGGAGTGTTGTTAAGATTACAAATTTATCTCTAACCACACTATTACTTAGATTTGGCGTTCAATTACCGATTCCTATGAGTTTCTATTACGTTAATAGAACGGTTTTGCTTTTCATAAATACCTCCTTATAAACTATAAGACAATAATCCTTATCAACTAAATTTTAATTTAATGTAGCAAGCTCGACCATTTCATTTGCCTTGCTTAGTTTATTACACTTGATAAGACTAGTTACGATTATGGACTCCAATGTTCCAGACCTAATACAATCACCAACCAGGCGTCATAACTGAAAGATGTCGCCATTATACCGGATAGTTCTATTACATTATGTTCCTCAAACATCCAACCAGCGAGCGAAGCTGCTATGTTAGAATGTACAGCTCTACAATAAAGTATTGTACAATTGTTTAATAAAAGGTTGATAACTTATCAACTTTTATTATATTTTAGGATACATTATATTAACCATTATTAACAATGAATTATTATTATACCTCAAATATAAAATTAAAATTTACTATTATGAGATTTGATTAGACTTCCAACGAATATTGAGTCCATTTAGCAACTCGGTTAAATAGTTATAATAATTAATATATTACTAGTAGTAGGTATTTCCCTAAAATAAAGTACTTAAAATATGCGATATTCAGCAGAAGATTTTATCTCTAACTTCCGCAACGTACTCGAATGTGAAGTGATAAGCAAACAAACGCATCATAGTAATGAAAATAATATCAGCTTATACCTAACTATAGAAAATTTTGTTTACTTTTCTTCTAGAATTTTTTTTTCTATATTATCTAACTAACATGAAAAGAAGAAAAAATCGGCCAAGTGCGAGTCGGACTCGCACACCGCAGGTTCCGTACCAACGAAAGGTCTCTGCGACATTTTTTACCAGAAAATAAAATAACTTGATTTTTCATAGCGTTTGTATGAACGACAAAGTTGTATTTGCGTTTTTTGAATATGTGTTATTTCTCAAAAACTAATAAGTAATGATATCTCGCTCAAACCAATTTTCGTTGATAATTTTCATTGAGATCTACAGCATATATACATTTTAGATTTCTCACTCTCTTATTTTAAAATACGATTAATTTTGACGAAAAATGGTTTAGTAACCTTAATATCATTTTTAAAGACCTATTCACATACAGGTTGGATGAAAAAACATTTTTTTAAATTCAGTTCTATGTATGAGTGCCCCCCCTTTATTTCTTAATTAATTTATTTTTATTCAAAATTCTAATAGCGGTTCACCGAATACATCAACCTATAAAGTTTCAACTACGACGGCCCAATAGTTTCGGAAAAAAATGTCTGTGACATACAAACGGACAGACATGACGAATCATATCAAAAAACAATCAAACAATCAAAAAACGAATCATAAGCGTTCCGTTTTTTGCCATTTTGGCTACGGAACCCTAAAAAGGTTGACAATAGCTTTTTAAAAATAATAAAGAACATAAAAAAAAATACTGTTTCTAATCTATACATATAATAAAACTGTAAAAGACGTCTGATTCTGATTCTGAATGTGTCTTGTGCGGGTTTCACCCAAAAACTACTGGACGGATTTTCATGAAAACTTTTCATATACAAGGTTGATACAAGCGAGAGGCAATGATTATGATGATATTTAGTGTATTATTTTCAGGCTACACACAAAAAACATAAGCATATAAGCAATAGTTTAGCCACAGGAATTTTTTAAAGCTTTTTCTCACTTCGTACACGCTGTATCGCAGCTGATCGCCGACTATGACCGGCCAGGGTCATTCACCCCGTACGAGGTTGCCGTGCGCTGTACGAGCCGGGACAAAGTATGTTTATGTTTTTTCGGTGTTTAACTTGTTTGAATAGAGTATTTTCGTATACTTGTCGTAAACTTTTTTTTAATAGTTTCGGATTAACTGTAGGCACTTATAGTACCTATATGTGGTTTAATTTAATGCCTCTCGCTTGTATCAACCTTGTATAGGTATTAGTGCTCGGCAACATTTAGGCTATAATATATAATATACCATAATGATATTGTATTAATTCGCTTTATAGAACACATTCAAGTTTCTGTGTAGATAACTTATAAAAACGATAATACTATTTATTTTTTTAATACTATTTATGAATCACAAAACTAGCAACATCACTCCTGTCAATTAGGTCTATCAAATTAAAAAACGGACTATACTAATTATGGTCACCGCACACTTATCAACTCGGTAAGGGATCGTAACCGTATCACATCAAGCCATTCAGTATTCTTTGTATGAAACTCCATACTGCAACGCCCACTAATGGTAAGCGTAACGTAATCGCCTCACCTTGAAAAGGAGAAGCGTTACATTTACGTTCACTTTCCGAATTGATAAGTGTGTGGTGACTTTTATTCAGTGGAGGTATGACGTGAATGTGTAAAACAAATGGTCTTATGAATGCATTAGGAGATTTGATTTAGCACAACTACCCATCGGGAACCAGACGTTTAAAGCACAAATGAAAAAAAAATCCATTCATTATATGAGAGGTCCGCTTCCTCTGCAATGCAGCAATCGAATGTCTTACAAATGCATATTTTTTGGATTTGGAATGCCACTCGCAATATAGTCAGCCAGTTATTATATCATCAATTTTCTTTTAGCAACTCTACTGCTCTACACGGACAATAAAAAAAAAATTAAGCACTATATTATGTATTTACATACATGTTTTCTCTGATAGTTACTTGTTTGATGCCTAATACACATCTTTTCTTATAGTATAAGAGGGCAAAACAAGCAATCGGAGCCTTTTTAAGACTATCAACGTCCATAGACATCCGCATAATTTCTATGTTACCCTCCTTCCCTCCTCCCATACTATGGGTCCACGGTCACTCACAGGCCATAAGAAATGTGGCAGCATATTTGTCACTTCATGATGTTGTCATGCCGGCCCAATTTCGCTGTAATGCGGCATGGCACTATCTCTTACTAACTGATAATAGGTTTTATTTTTAAGACATTTACTTAGCAGTAAAAAAAATTGTAAGTATTACAATGTAAATGCTCACCCTGTTCTATTGATTGATGAATACACTCCGTAGTATGTTGCACTTTCTATCATTCCAAGCAAAGCCACACCACCAATCCAATATTGAATTCTTAGGAGGTCCCGCCATTGCAAAGCACATACAATGAGCCAACATGTACATAGAACTGTGTACACTCCACACATCACCCCAAAGAACTAAAATTAATATAGTAATAAATTACATAAATGGAAAACTCATTAAGAAGATATTTCTAGCCATTTACTTTGGATCGACCAGATGAAATATTGAGCACTTACACTTTCTTTTAAAACAATCTAGGCAGAAGCCATATGCACTGTTTCTGTGTACATATGAATCTCATCCGTGATTGAGACTGATAGAGGACACAACTAAAGACCTTCAGGATATTATTGCAGAGAGAATATGAAAAAATAAGTTCTCACATTTCAAAACAATGAGAGATTACAATGACTTAAAATAGCATATTACAAAATCTAGTTTAATACAAATTACAAATAAAACTATGTCTAATTACAACAAAAGTAGTATATAAAGAAACAGTTAATTAGACATACACCCATTCAATTGTATAGCTTTATTTTATTTATAATTTTCTAGTGACTTTCTTTATGTGGTATAAATAACATTATAATTATATAAGCATTAAATAATGTATGAATAAATTTGTAAAATATCATAATTGTGTCTTTTATATAACACTCAGGTTATGGCATAAAATAAATTGTTGAAAAATGCAAATTTATAAAGAAAATGACTTACCGGTAATAGGGGCCATATGGCAGCTGATAGATAGCCAGAAGGTGAAACCATTTCAATGTGCAATGATACTTGATACTTCATGTTACTATGAACAGTCATTGATAGCATATACACACCTTCTCTGTCCACTGTGAATAAGGGCGCTTTCTGGAAGTGTTGAAAGAAGCAGTTTAGAAAACAGGAGACATCCATTGACGACATATTATGTACACTCCATAGTGTGATATATATTATATACTCCCTGCCATTATTTTTATAAATTGTACTTCACTGTATAATAATAAGTTATAAATTGTACTTCACAAAACTTTTTTTTTAAATTTTTTTATAAAATATATTCTGATAAAAGCAATATTTAAACGACTGCATTGTTAAGTCTTTTTAAAAAGCATAGTGAGATAATTATAATAGAAACAAAAATGTTGTGATATCTATATTGACCAAAATTAAAGGCAATACTCACTGCTTGTATTACTTTTTCGTCCTTCTTAGAGTCACCATTTGGACTCTTATTATTATTACTATAAAAATATATAATTCTTTTGCTCGTACATGTGTAAGTTTCTACCACATTTATAACTTGGGTGGTAGTGTAGTTGCTTTCATAAGAAGGTCTTTCTACCATATCTGAGCATTCCACTATCCTCTGAAAATACAGAATTTATATTTAAGAATATAATATAATTATAGTCCTTATAAATTATAGTTAAAATAAATCATTTTATTTATTTACCTTTTCAAAATAATGAAAATAATCTGGTGAACATGGTGTTTGTCTCCATGAGTATGCCACTGTTATATTTGTAGGTACTGTGACATCACAATGCACTGAAATAATAGTAAGGTATACATATTTTTATTATATACTTATTACCAACTAATATCTACATCTTTGGTCCCTGGTTCATGACACAATACACAAAAATCTAAATAAATGTGCAAGTATCTATTTAAATAAAAACTCTAAATATCATAACATTTTCAATTAAAATTCCCAATAATGTATTAAAATACCGACCTTACCTGTTTTAGTAATAAAACATTAAGAAAAAATATAATTAATAATCATTTTGTCAGCTCTGCTCATATGTTACATGGATTTTCATAACATCAATAAATCTATGGTTAAATCTTCTTATTTCTGGGATAATATAAATTGGGTGATTTGAACTTTCCTATCACATCCATATGGCATTAAAAACCAGAGCACATTGGTTAGAAATTGTTTTTAAAAACTTATTAAACTACTTACTTGCCACAATCAATTTTGAGTCTTGAAAAAGTGATTTAGCCAGTGTAAAATTACAGCTTTCCTGCAAAATGTAGTTTAATCTAAGCAAATTATCATAAACTTCTATTATATGAGCAATACTACTTTATGCACACAATATATCCAGAAATAAATCTCTAATATAATCATTCAATGTTAACTTACCCCATTCATTGGCAAATCCCATTTTCCAACATCAGAAAAACTAAAAGCTAATCTAAACACTGTCATTAGCAAGAAAAGAACAATTTGCGGCATTTTACCCAAGTAAATGTATAAAGTTAGATAAATATTATTTAAATAAGATAACTTTATATTTCATAATTCTTATTTCTTTATTAGTAATATAATAAAAACAGAATTATTAACTGTTTTACCTTGGTTTAACCAATGATTTACTATTAATTGTAAGTTCTATTACCTATATACACATTTGACAAATGACAACTGACAGTCGAATCTAATGAAAGTGATGAATCTTCTTCTTTCTTTATTTTTTATTTTTTAATTATGGCAATCGAACCTGAAACCTAACTTGACCACAGCTTACTAAAATGGTAAAAATCTTAGATGAAGTATAATAATCTAAGGTTAAAATAACTGCTGTTCAGCGAAGAGAAAATATAAACAGCTAATTACGAGTTACGCAATTAAGAGCAACTTGTGTTATGTTCGCTAGATTGTGCCTATATTACGAGTTATGCGTATTTTTATTTTAATATTAATAATATTATTCATTAAAATTAAATACGTTTAAGTTTTATGAAATTCTTTTACAATTTTTCCTTGTATGGGCTTTCGGTATTTGAACTTTGTTACAAAAATTCTAAATTTCGTAAGTAATTTTGTTATGTGGATGAGAAAAATAAGAATAAAGTCGAGGAAAAAAAAATGTTTTCAAAATTTTCAACAAGATGCTAGGTCGATTCACAAGGACGATCTCAAAATTATTTGAGAATAATTTTTAAAATTCTTCAAGAATAATTTAAAAATGGGAACGTGCGGCAACCCTCTGTCGATTGTATTTTTTAAAGATGATACACACAATGGTAAGCATTTACAGCGTAATGATTAATGAGTGACGGATTCATGCTCAGACCTGAAAGATACAATTTTTTTTGGTTTCGCACAGAATTCTCGTTGTTATAGGGAATAAGCTTCTAGACTGCCACGCTAACTAGGGGCTGAAATGTGAACCAAATGCTAGCAAATTTTCTTTTGTACGTATGATAAAACATATTATGTCATTGTTATTGTCTTTACTTAGTGTTTTGCTAGCACTTGAATCCTGAAATGATCACTAGGGGAGCGAAAGGTCTGCCTCTATGTTTCGTGCATGTTCCCTATGGTATAAGGAATACTAAAGTATATGTCATGCGTGTACTACGCAATAAAGTTTAAAATGTTAACAGTCTAGCGTCGATCGCGCTGGCCAATAGAAAATCACCACATCGCATCCCATAGGAATATTTCTTCGAGATAAAAACTATCCTATGTATTAATCCAAGTTACCCTCTAAGTGTGTGCAAAATTTCATGAAAATCAATTCAGCAGTTTTTGCGGGAAGGAGTAACAAACAAACAAACAAACAAACATACAAACTTTCGCATTTATAATATTATTAAGTTAAGATACTATATAGTAACAACAACATAGTAACAATAAATATAGCAATAATAATTTTATCGTAAAGTTAGACGCCATTTCAAAGCTACATCGTCAATTCGGTCACGATGTGTCAGGAACGCATTCTCTCAGCGGCCGGAGTTTAGTTCAAATATTGCTCAGCCCTGTTAATACATACTTACAGTTGATTCTTTCAATAAACGCTACTTTTAATATAATTTATATTAATATACACTAACGTGAAAAAATAATGTGTTGTTTTTGTTGTGATGATTCACTCATCGGCGGGTGACACATTATTTTTAGGTAGTGGTAGGTTAAATAATTCATCTAAATCACGGTCAAGATTATAAAAAAAATAATAACATGTCAGCCCATGTTACAATTTTTGTCATAAAACTTTATTATTTGATAAATATTTTTTTAATGACTTTTAATTCTTTATTTTCAAATTATATATGACTAGCTACCGCCCGCGGCTTCGCCCGTGTGGATTTCGGACTTCAAAAATGATTCAAAATTTTAACTTATTATGTTATTCTGATATGAAAGCTATATCACTGTTAAGTTTCATGAAAATCTGTTCAGTAGTTTTTGTGTGAAAGAGTAACAAACATACTCACAAACTTTCGCATTTATAATATTAGTAGGATTAGTAGGATATTTTACAAGAGGTTTTTATTATAATTTTCATATATTCGAAATCTATTTTTATGTAAAATAGACTGAAATCAGTGAATTGTTACTACTACGTACGTAGCACATATAACTCAATGACTGAAATATATAAAAAAATCTTTTAATTATGTTTTTTATATACATCACATACTACGCAAAATAAATTTTAATCTGGCAACATTTTACAGAATGGAGTTGAGTCCTAGTTTGGTTCCGTGTCAAAATATTTTTGTTTTGTTGGTTAGATTAATCACATAAATTAACACAGTAAACATTTATTCTGAGTGTAAAGCTATATGAAAATAATTTTGAGCAGGATAAATGTATTTATGTTCATCAGTTGTCATGTTAAAGGAGAGATTTTATCATAGATTTTGGTGGTAGTCATGTCAGAGTGTGCGCTGGTAGCCACAGTAAATGAACACGATGCCAGTATGGATGTGGGGAACGACAAATCTTTATTCGAACCTACTATTGATATGATGGTAAATGATTTCGATGATGAGAGAACATTAGATGAAGAAGAAGCTATAGCTGCTGGTGAGCATCAAGACCCCAAAGCGGAACTTAATAGCTTGCAACGAGAGGGTGATATGCCTTTAGAAGAATTACTTGCATTGTATGGTTATAACAGAAAGATGGATAAAGTAGTAGTACCAGAACAACAGCCAGAAGTGGTGCCTGAAGAGAATGGAAAGACAGAATCTGCACTCCAGCAGTTGTATACTGAAACTACTAGTCCTGAAGCGACTCGATGTCTAAGATCAGGTTCTAGACCACCTTCAGAAGAAGAAGATGACTATGATTATAGTCCAGATGAAGATGATTGGAAAAAAACTATTATGGTTGGTAGTGATTTCCAAGCAGGTATACCAGAAGGACTATGTAGTTATGATGATGCCTTACCCTATGAAAATGAAGATAAATTACTTTGGAACCCAAGTGTACTTGATGAAAAAGAAATAGAAGAGTATATGAGAAAAACTTGTGCTATGAACTCGGGATCTGGTGCAGATGCTGTACCTAGAGGTAAGCAGCTTCGAGATGATGAAGAGGCTTTATTTTTGCTTCAACAATGTGGGCACAATGTTGAAGAAGCACTTAGAAGGAGGAGGATTTCTGCTCAAGCACCTTCGCATGCAAGTGTGTGGTCTGAAGAGGAGTGTAGAAATTTTGAAAGTGGAATTAAAGTTCATGGTAAAGATTTTCACCAAATTCGTCAACAGAAAGTAAGAACACGTTCTGTCGGTGAGCTAGTTCAATTTTATTATATATGGAAGAAAACTGAGAGACATGATATATTTGCAAATAAAACTCGTTTGGAAAAGAAAAAATACACATTACATCCTGGCCACACTGATTATATGGATAGGTTTTTAGAAGAACAAGAAGCAACGGGACCTAGTATGGTGAGGCCCGTTTCTCCTTCGCCTATGATGGTGTCTCCAATAATGGTGTGTTCACAGCCGGATCCATTAGCTCTCGGTGAGAAAGAAGTGTTTTCACAATTAAATGCTCATACCTCTCCTCCGAGAACAATCTCTAATGAGGAACCGGAGCCTGAAACAATTTCCTAATACATGCATTTCTGGCAATGCCAAAATATATATTTGTGTGTAGTAAACTGCTAATATACTTAAAAGACATTAGGAGCGTTGAAAGTATGAATCATTTGGACAAGACAAGTCTGAAGTTTGTTGTTTGTAATCCTGAGCATATTGCTAACTTCAGTTTAATCATGTTGTTTAAATTAAAGGCAAAGGTAATTTGTCCGATTCATGAATATATTTTTTTAAAGTTGACCTCATATCTTAGCATTAGTATAAAAATAGTACAATGTACATAGTATATTAAGATTATGGTTTTAATGTGTGAATATGAGAATAAGGTTGTAAGTGACAATTTTATTTACAATACTTGAGTATTTTAAATAAATAATGTATTTGGTGCAGTTGATATACAGTAGAATTTGTTTTACAGTGATTATGGTTTTAATCACCCCTGGCTTGTTTACTTAAATAAGGTGAAAATATAAATTATCTGCTTTGCGAAAACCACTGGCGATACAATTTCTTATAGCATAGCTCAGATACAAATAAACTTTGCATATATATTATTACTTATATCTATTTTAAAACAGTTCCTAAAAACTATAGAGTTAATATGATTCATTGTAATATGTATCTAATATGTATATTTTCTTTAAAATAGGTATTATTTTTACAATGTATAGGATAAACAAAAGAAAGTTGTTGATACATCACATATTTGTAGAAAAAATCAAATACCATAGTGAAAATAAGTGAATATTTAAAATGTTGTATCAATGTTTTTTCTTAATTTGTCTGTAATTAGTTACTAGTTTTAGGCTTTCTATTGAATCAATTTCTGTTCATGTCATAATGAGCAAATTCTACTGTATTCAATATAGAATGTAATTGGCTCAATCATTATTTTATATTTGTATTTTGTAACTGTGGCAGGATAATTACAGGCAAACCAATTATTATTTTGAATTCTAAAAAATCAAGTAACTAATATAAGATATTGGTATACTCAATTGTACCATATTTCTAAAGTAAATTTTGGTATAGTCTACAATTTGTACTTTAAATCCTTCCTTTCTTTTAAAAAACCTAGAAGAAAATGAATTATAAATCCCAACACTTCAATAATGCTGTTAGTTAGTTTAAAACAATAATAAGCCAATAAATAGGAAAGTATGAGCTTGTAAAGTATATTAATGATTGTTTATTGATTAGAACATTATATGTGCTATAATTCATAATAGGTACCTTGATACATGAGAAGAGGAATATTGCAACTTGTGTGTAGTATTTTTTTAATACTTGGTTAATCTTTATTTTTACAAGTGTGTATGTTATTACGGCTGTACATATTAGGCCAAGTCTTTGGACCTAAATTTATAATTGCCATTTATATGTGCATTGGTACTTTGAAAAAAGGTGTATAATTTCTCTAACTAGACAGATTACTAAGGCAAGGCAAAGTAGCACTTTACATGTTGGCTATTAAGCCATTACACATTAGAGTGCAGTAATTTTATTTCGTCAAGACTCGGTTATTACAGTCTTCTTTAAATCTGAATTAAAGAATGATACTTAAAATAAAATATATAATGCCTTTTCATTATTATATCGCCTCAAGGCGATTGATGCATATTTTAAGAAATAATCACTGGACATTTATGTTTGATTATGATCAGGAAAATAAAAAAAATAGTTGTATAAAATGATTAATCATAATATTAATATAGTTGTATAATTTATGTAGGATCTAAAACATCTACAATGTAATAATTTTTTAATGTTTATATATATTTGTGAATTTACATTTTAATAATGAATAATCATTATTATTCTTTTGTGAAATAATAACTTATAGTTGTGTACATGGTACACCTGCATTATTACGGCCGTGTAAAACAATTTCAGTATTTTAGTGATAATTTATAATGCTTAACTAGAAAGATTAAATTTAAAAGTTACTTACATTTGTAAATCTATTTTAAAACAATATTGAGTTGTAATTAATTAAGTTATAATTTTTTATTATATTTTTAAGCTAAGATGTCTTTTTCTTTTATAAATCAATATTTTTTTAGTACAAAAAGGAGCTGTCTGAAATTTTTGATGACTACTTTCGCCTTCATTTATTCAAAATAGAATTTAAAAAATTGTTTTTTGAACATCAAAAATTACTTCTACCTCTGGTTCAACCCCAGCCCTACCCTCGAAACAAACTCAGCGAGCTTGATGAATTAAAGATTTATCTAAAAATATACACCAATACATTGTTATTGTATTACATACGTTACAAAATTTAATTTAAATGTATTTTTGTATATAGAAGTAGCCTGGGATGTACTACTACTGGGTACTATCCACAAGTGTGTTATCTGCCATAAAATCTATTACTTTATAATATCTCTTACCACACAAGCGTTCCTTAACTACTTTTTTTAATTTGTTTATTAGAAGTTTTTGAACGCTTTCTAGGATCTTATTGTAGAGGTGTATACATTGACCCAGAAAGAAGATAAAATTTAATTCAACTGTTGATTACTTTAGTTTATATCGCACTTCTACATTTTCCGGTAAGAGATCGGCAGTCGTGATGTTTATTGAAAGATTGTCCAGCTGTGCACTAATTAATAAAGGGTCATAAAAATTACAATGCTGATAGAACATCTACAACAATGGTACTTGGTATTCTGACAATAATATTTCCTAGGAACTAAATACAAAAAAAAATGTAGTTTCTAGGTGCAAGGTTGTGTGTATTCGATAAATTCAAGATTTTTATTATAGGCATACACACAACGGGCGCGGGAATCGAACCCGCAACCGTTGACGTAACATGAGTATTATACCTCCATGTTACTGATTGTATCAAACATCGAAGGTATAAACCGAAAAAAACAATTTGGATTACTTATGTAGGGGCACGTTTTCATTTTTATAATTACATACATATTAAATTACACCGAGACCGTTACAAAGATAAGTTTACTAATGTCAATGTGACTAAAAAAATCTTAAATATTTTTATCTTATCAAGTAGGTAGATACATTTTTATATGAGACAAAACAGTATACCATGGTATACCATAGACCTACAACATTTCTGTTATACACAAACAACAGTGTAGGGGAGAGCGGGGCTGAAAGTGCCGGAGGTAAGTAGTGCCGACGTGAATATCTCCAAAACAAAGAGATTTATATACGATCATAATATTGCGTCGCCTAAAACATTACACTACACATCCGCGGCCACCATTTTAGTTGCGTTAGCTACGCGGACCGAGTCGCAGCGTACCTACATCAGGTTCGTCCATCGTCACCAGTTTATCTTATTATTAATCTATGATCGTCACGTAGCTGTAGGTATTATCGTAAATATTTTCGCTTCGATACTTTTTGGTTAGAAGCTAACATTTTGCTTGCTATGCTTTTAATATATGCATTTTAGTAAAATGATTGTTATTTATTCTAGTTTGTTATGCAGTATTGTTTTAATGCTTTGAGCAAGGTAATTTTTATACTCGAGACAAAATATGAAACTGTCGAAAACGGGGTGTAATGTGCCGTTCATGTGGGACTGCTTGTGGGCGGCACAACCCTAAGCAAATTTTATCATTCCCATATGTGTTTTGGTTACAGCCAAAATGATAAATTACATAGCTACTTGGTAACTAACTAAAAACCCTGCTAAGAGTATAGAGAATAGTTTTGCAAGATGACAGTTCTGATGACGAAGATGAAGAAAAAAACGAATATATTGTTATGATTAAAAATCAGCATTGTGTTTGCATTAATTACTTATGCTTATTGACTGCAACTGAAGTTATTTAAATCTGTTGATTTATTGTAATTTTATAAAATGTATGTCATTTCAATTCTAAATTAATTTTCATTTATCTAAAACGCAAACATTATCAACGGCACAACCACCGGTATATTACAGTACAAAATACAAAAATGAAAAATAATACCTTAATATATTGTATTCTCTTTAGATGTTTAGTACGTGAGACCCGTGCAGTTGTCAAAAATGATATTTGTTATCTTGCACTGGACGTCCTCCGACTGATGATGATGATGATATGACAATGTCCTAGTTACTACTTACTACCATTGAGTTATATGTACTACCTTACTACTTATAGTCCATCACTGAAATGGTCAGTCACTTAGTAATTATCGAGAAACACTATACTCTAAAGTGAAGTTTGAAAAAACTTTGATGATATTATTATTTTATACGACCACTATTATAGAACAATTTCAAATGAATTTATTAGAAACTCAAAGAAAACCTGAGTAATGATGGTGAAAACCTACCGATTTTTTAAAATTTTGAAACTCAGAGCACAACATATAAAGTTGAATATATTGCTGTACCTTGGAATATTTAACTAACCGGAGACTAGGTACTAACTAAGCGTTCCCTTTTGTCAAAGGTAAAAAGACCAATGGTCTATTTCGGAAACACTTAATGGGAAGTTTATAAGGTACTTAGTGTGAGACATATTTTTTGATGCCTGTTATGTGTACGTGGGTGGATTGAAAAGTACTCGGCCTAACACAGAATCTTTTAATTCTCAAAATCACATCTACCCACATTATTTAGTTCATTTCAAACTAGTTGTGTGAATTTTGAAACGTGTCCGATAATTAGTTGTGATTTTATAATATTTTTAACTAAGCAATCAGACATAGTTTCTGCAAATGGAGCAAATCGAAGAGCGTGCCGTCATTAAGTACCTCCCTAAGAAGGGGTTATCAGTTATCACCGAATCCATGATGATATGGTCAGTACATTAGGGGCTTCTGATCTGACTTATTCATCCGTCAAAAAATGGATAGCAGAATTCAAGCATGAATGACGAAAATTACAAAAGTACTTGATTTAACGTTATGGGAGACCGCAGATTAAAAATTAGAGAGATAGCCGAGATTAGAGGCATCTCTTATGAACGAACTCAAAACATCATAGTCAACGAATTGTGTTTCCACAAGGTGTCTGCGAGGTGGGCTCCGCGACTGATTTCAGTTGAACAAAAAAAGGACGCGATTGACTATTTCACGTGACTGTTTGGAGTTATTGGAAGCCGATGCAAATGATTTTTTTGAATCGGTTTGTTACAATGGATGAAACATGGGTTCATCACTGTACGCCAGAAACAAAACAACAATCGAAACATTGGATAAGACCTGGTTCACCACCCCCAAAAAAAGGCTAAGGCGATTTTGTCGGCAAATAAGGCTACAGTATTCTTGGACCCGAAGGGTGTGATTATGATTGATTAGCTTGAAAGGGGAAACTCTGATTACTACTGTGTCTTCATCTACGTCGTTTACGAGGGGAAATAGAAGTAAAACGTCCAGGAATACTCAGAAGAAAAGTCCTGTTTCATCAAGATAACAGTCAATGACTGAAATCCACAATTGTGGTTTTGAACTATTACCGTATCCGCCTTATTCACCTAATCTGGCACCGTCAAACTTCTTTCTGTACCCTAACCTAAAAAAAGCACTTGGGAGGTCAAAGATTTTCGACAAACGACGAGGTCAAAACAGCACTACAGCTAAGAGGCATATATAAAAAATAAATGATTTAGTATATTAGTGTTTAATTTCTTGATTAGGCCGGATACTTTTCAATACACCCTCGTATAGCATATATCATGTAGCATTATTGTTAAAAAAATCTCCACTTAAGAAAAACGAAAGACGTTTATTTTTCCTACTACATTGGCCAATATTTTTCCAACTACAAAATATTGAGATAAACATAGGGCGCTTAGAAATAGGTCACCGGTATTGAACCGTACAGGTTTTGTCGGTACCAGTAACCTGTTTCTCTATATAAGTACCCTAAGCCTTGTTCGCATTGGTCGAGTAATTTAGTCGAGTAGCGAGTAATTTAGTAGCTAAACGTGTCTGAACACCAAGAATTTAGTCGAGTAATTAGTCAAGTAGTTTAGTCAAGTCGA
>LUGF01006276.1:0-12407 GCA_001625245.1 Calycopis cecrops
AAAAAAAAAAAAAAAACCCGTTCATTGCGGAGATTTCGTCATATTCTGCAAGTGAATATTTGCATCGAACGCGATAGAATCCGTTTAAAGAATCTTAATCATGAACAACATTCGCGTAAATATACGAAAACTATAAAATAAGTTGTGATTTGAAGAAAGGAACCGAGGGGCAGTGCTAATTATAGAATAGAAAATTTGGACTAATATTGTCTAAAAGTGTGTGCTTTAGACCACACAACTGAAGGAAAACTTAATTATTGATTTTCATTACCGTAGTTACAGTGACATAACTGATAACATTTAATTGAAATGACAACTTCCGTTCGCCTCGCCCGATTTGTGATTTTTGTAACGCTCTCGTCAGCTTACTCCCCATGTCAAGCGCGCGTATAGAAGTTTTACTTCACTAATCAAAAAAAAAAAGTCGTGGCTAAAAAATAAAAAAAAGCATGTCGAGTACTTTCGCTGAAAATTATTCATCTGGAAACTTGAAATCGCTTCCAACTTGTTCTACTTTCGTCTCAATAAAATTGCGAGTCCCAAGATAGTTTTAGAATTTCCCTGCCTCGTTTTATGTTTTTGTGGGGAGCGCTGGTGACCCTAGAGATTTTTCGGCGACTCCGCGATCTACTCTTCGTCATCTCACGTCTCAGCTCATGTCTGAATAAAAATGTATCTTTTTTTTAAAAGAAGAAGGTTTCAATATAATATAACGTTGATAAAAGTGAGAGGCACTAAATGAAACTACGTATACTATAAGTGCCTACGGTTAATCTGAAACTATTAAAAACAATTTTCGAGAAGTATACGAAAACTAGCTGTGCCCCGCGGTTTCACCCGCGTTAATTTCTAAGAAATCCATATAAATTTCAACACCCTATTTCACCCCCTTAGGGGTTGAATTTCTAAAAATTATTTCTGAGCAGATGCCTACGTCGTAACATCTACCTGGATGCCAAATTTCAGCTTGATCCGTCCAGTGGTTTGGGCTGTGCGTTAGTAGATGGCTATGTCACGTTTGAGCTTTATATATATGGATACTTTTTTCAAAGAAGTTAAATAGCAAAAAAAATGGAACCATGCTTAGAGGCGCGTACAGACGTTACGAGGCATGCGTTCCGAATGATTTGTCTCGCATTCCTCGGGCTGTGTGGACGTGAACTCACAGTGAGCATTCGCGTCGTACGATCATTGCGAACGCCGCGCGCCGCCTCGGCACGAGCCGTGTGCTCCGTGTGGACGGACTGCTGTACCGGTAACATTGCAATGTTATCGATAGTACCGGTAATATTGCAATGTTATCGATAGTACCGGTAATATTGCAATGTTATCGATGGTACCGGTAATATTGCAATGTTATCGATAGTACCGGTAATATTGCAATGTTATCGATAAAATTGCAATATTACCGGTACCGACTCGTACAGGTTTTGTGGGTACTGGTTACCCGTTTCTCTTTGTATGCACCCGTATATTAGTTACAAGCCTGTTTTATGCCGTTGAACGTCATCCCATAACCATGGCTGCTGTAGAGCTTCTGAAAATTTGTGCTTGTCAAATCATTACATACAATAAAATCCATTAAAGTTGTTTTATTTCAATCAGTAATATTTGCGTAATCATTTATTCTTCGACCATTTAACAAGCATCATCGGCGTGTGATATCGGTTAATCTAGATCTTATCTGTTGACAAGCTCCCTAAAAATATTACCCTTCTGCCAGTGCAGTCATTCAGTCGGGAAAAATATGACAGCAAAAGCTCTTAAGCACGCTGCTTACATGTACATACGCTAACGTGGAGGTGGGAGGACAAAGCAGGGCAGTGTATCTCTATGCGGATGTTCAATGGGGTCGGTTGTCATGGAAAATAGCTCTGACTGCTCGTTTGTCCCCTATACCGTAAAAAAAAAAAAACAAAGTAAACAACTCTGCTTATGTTATATCATAATCTGTTTATGTTGTTTGTGTATCTGTGTATGCGTTGAGACCAATAAATATACAAAACTGACACTGCCATTTTTTTTTATAATATCTGTGGACTTAACATACCATGTTAGCCTAGCACCGTGCTAAGTACCGTAAGGACTTGTGTTACGGGTACTAGACAACGGACAATATATTTAATATGTATTTATAAATTTAAGAAATTTTATGTATTTAAGATTTTTATCATAGAAATATATACATATATATAAACATAGATAAACATCCATGACCTAGGCAAAATTCGAAACCGCGACCCCTGGCGCAACATGCTTCGCTTATCCGAGCCATGTACCACTATGTCGTCTTTGAAAAGCATGTATAGCTTAACTTAGCTGTTTCAAGATTATAAAAGATCTAGACGTAGGCGATAAATAAAACATATTTCCCAACAATGCACACGACGGACTATTTTGTGTGCGCTTTATAAGTTCTCATCCGCCGCCATTTTATTTTTCATTCATAAAACACATCGTAAATTTCTCTTTCATGATATACGCTTTCGCGATGAAATAACATTTTACATTTTGTTAAAGCTTTGTGTTTTACTAGCTGTGCCTCGCGGTTTCATCCGCGTTTAATTTCTACGAAATCCATATAAACTTCTACACCCTATTTCACCCCGTAGGGGTTGAATTTCTAATAATCGTCTCTGTCGTCGTCGTCATAACCTGCATGCCAAATTTCAGCCCAGATCCGTCTAGTGGTTTGGGCTGTGGATTCAGATCACTATGTCAGTCAGACCGGATATATATAAAATTGCTAATAAAAATAATGTGAGAAAAGAAAAGTAAGATAACCAATATCTACCCCTGAGTATATTAGGTTTTTTATCAGACGGGTAATTTCGATAGTCAGAAGAAATGTATTTTTTCAAGCGCTTCAATATATGTAGAGTTATCTGTTGTCTTACAATCCTCTTTGGTAACCTCATAACTTATAATGCGCGTCTACCTACGAATCTGCGCAACCCAGAATCTGATTTGATTCACCTGGCAGATTCATCTGGAGTGACTGTTGCAGTTTGACAAATGTTGTCGCTCTCCGTAACCCTCTGGACACGGGAAGAGTACTCACTGTCGGCTTAGATGATAGAGAGAAAGAGATAGATGATAGAGGAGCTCACCAGAGACCAGGTCCAGAAACAATAAGCTAAACAAAGAGTTGAAGGCGACCTGTTGATTGACAGAACCGAGACGTTGACATGAAAGCGAATCGAAAAATAGCGATCGCCCATCCGTATATCGATAGGGCTGGGAATATCGAGGCCAGGATCAGCTGACCCCTGCAATAAAATCTAAGAAGATATTCTGACGTCATAGAGACTTCTGTGGATCCTGACGACAAAGAAGCAGGTGCGGTGGCAACGAGTGGTGGTTCCTACTCAAAATATTTTCTCTCCTAATGTGCATTACTTTAGAAGATGAATAATACAAGTTTCAGTATGACTAATTTATTAGGTAATTTAATATTTAATAAACCGATCTATTGTATATTTTGTGATTTATTTAATTTGATGTAAATAAATTTACATTTAGATAACTGTTTTATTTAGTAAACTAAAGTTTTCTTAGATTAATGAGAAAAATAATAAATTTGTTCAATTTAGTGCGGTGATCTCAGGAGTAATAAACGAAATGAAAACAGTCGTCTCTAATGACTATTACTCTTAATTCAAATATTTACGAAAAGTTTGGAGTAATATTTTATGCGGAGAATTATTCTTAATATTTTATACCATTATGTTGCAGATTTTAAGCTAACCGACATATCGGACAGAGAATCCGACGATCATTTGTTCGGGACAAAAAGGGTGCATAATGTATACAGGGTTAGTTTTGGATCACCGGCCAAATATTAAAATAAGGAAGAAAACATCATTACAAGGGTATGTTTTAAATTTTATCGTCTAATTGTAATATTTTGATAGATAAAAATCGATTTGAATTGGTCCTTAAAAATACGTAGTTCACACACGAAATGTTTCGACTTCAAGGTCAGTGACGCTGGCCGGGCGACACTCGCGAGTTGGGTGTCACGTGGTGATAAAGATATATGTTGATAACATGAGACAAAGTAATTTTATCTAATTATTATTTTATCCTTTTTATTTCAAAAATCGAATGTATAATACCAAACCTTCTAAACCAAACCTGAAAATTTGGCCGGTGATCAAAAGTAACCCTGTAGTATTTAAACAGCATATTATGTGTAATGAATTTAAAATGTCAAATAAAATTCAAAAAAGGACAACTTGATTGATCGGCTTAGGTGTCGATTGGACAATTTAAACTCGCCAATTTTTGCCGAATCGACTCCTTTCAAATTTATTGAATTTACTAGGCGGCTTTTTTATTGAGATTAAGCGAAGAAAAACCGGACAGGCCATCGCCTGACAGATCCAACTATAGGCCAATATCCTTAGCAACTATCGCTGCGAAGGTGTCGGACAGTCTGCTTGATGCTCTGTGGTGGTCTTTAGTTGTATGGTCTAAAGCACACACTTTTTTATTAAACTCCTGTAGTTGTTTGAAATCTTGGAATAAATCATTTGTTAATGATATATTAAGATTTTGCTAACTTCAATATATTGTCTCTATAACTGCCACCACCTGATTCTCTCTAATAGTAGAATCAATAGACCCCCAACACACCAGACGTCGTTAAAACAATAAGGACGTCGAGGTCAACGTGGAGGTCATCGGGATGGGAATTGGTTTAAGCCACCTTCGCAAAACGCAAAACGAAGTGTAAAGTGCGCTGTGCGACAGAAAACCAGAGTGCAATACTTTAAGAGAGGCCCTCACACACACACATCAAAAATAATTATTAAAATACTGCACCAAGTTAAAATGAAGCGATAAATTTAGTAAAATAATTTCAATAATATTGAAAAAAGTCAAAATAGTCACGGAGTCAACCAAAAAAATTTACCAATGAAGTACAACTATGACAATATTTTGTAATAAACTATTAACAAAAATATTACTTGTCTGTAAGTCTAACAGCATTTTTTTTTATTATTACGCCACAGTCTAAAAAAACTAAAGTGTACCTCTGAACAAAGCCGGCACATCACTGAATTCGATCACTTCTAGAATCACACATACCTCAAGTTTTTGTAAAAAAGAGATGGACTAACATTTATCTTCATATTCCTTGTCGTATAGAAATGCCTGTAGGACAGGATGTAACGAGTCGTGTGCTTTGGCACCTCTTTTCGTTGCGTTATTTCAGTTTATCATAAGATAAAAATTCAATTTGGCAGATTTTTTAATTATTTTTTTTTAATAAAGGTGCGATATGTTCTCTCTTTTTTGTATTAACTGACAATTATTTTAATTGACACAGCAGTTAGTAGACTAGTTGGATTAGTTGGTCCACAAACTAGTCGACTAACTAGTCGACCATCTAGTTGACCAACTAGTCGACCAATTAGTGGACCAACTAGCGTTCCTAGATAATCTAGGTGAGGCATCACATCCTAGGTACACAGCTAAAATAAAACAAATTAATGGTATAGTTAGAGGTGCAGCATGCACACACATATGCCCACTTGGAATATGTGTATGCATGCTGCACGTTCATAAAGACGTGCACTAAAAAGTTGAAATATTAAAAATCACAAAGCTTTGACTTTTTTTGTTAATTTTACAGCGGTAATAAACGAGAACTCTACAAGGACTAATGTACACAGACGCATTTCCGATTAAGTTATTGTTCCATGTCTCAATACACCTTTAGAAAAATAATTTAATCGACTCGCAAATGCAGCAGAATGGGACTCCCATGTTTTTTTTTTGTTGACACAGGGGAATAAATACATTTACCTACGCTATCTACCTATATAGAATACCGGGCCCCTGTCCGGGCGCCTAGATACGGTATCGGGCTCGACGTTTGCGCTATGGATGTATTACCGACTAAAACCCTGCTGACTGCCTTTAGCCAATTTAAAGGGGGGGTCACGGTCCCCTTGGGCTCGAACGTACCTTCTCTTTTATGTGCTAATATCAAGCCATAAACCAAACAAGATGTTCTAATAATATCCTGTTTATACTAACTATTATAGTGGGATTTTTTATTTCTGGTAACGTAAGGAAGTTTGTGTCCAGCATGCCTCGTAGAGCATGTCGTCAGTCTTGACCCTGATTTCTCATCGGTCGTGTCAGACTGACATCCCATCGGAAAAGGAGAAGGGGCGTAAAGGCCCAGATGGGGTAATAAAACGATGGTGTACTGTATATTTAGTTTATTGGGAAATAACTACGAAGTGCTCGTATGTGGTGCGGAGCTGATGGCATTCTGAGGGGTTGATCCCGTCGCTCGATCCCCTCCCGTTGCGCTGTACCCGCTATGGTCTAATAAAGCCCTACGAGGTCCGACGAGGCATGACGAGGCCCGAGACAAGACCCGAAAGGCGACGATGTGGCCCGACGAGGCCCGACGAGATCCGGCGAGGCCGGGCGAGGCCTGACGAGGCCCGACAAGACCCGGCGATGCCCGACGAGGCCCGGCAAGGCCCGGCGAGGCTCGACGAGGTCCGGCGAGGCCCGACAAGGCCCGTCGAGGCCCGAGACAAAACCCTAAAGGCGCCGACAAAGGGTATAGAGAATGCACTTGTGCCTACGCAAACACTCGTGTACCATAATATATTCTGCGTAAATGTCTAGTTTCCACAGATATGTCCGCCGTAGCCGAAATTCGACAAGGAGTATATTAATATTATATTCTGGTGCTAAAGGCTTTGATAGTTACCAAATGAGACGTCTGCTCGTTCACCTCCACAACCCCGACATCTCCCGCCCATCAGCACCAAGTTCGTCTGCTTTTCTAAGGCTCATCTTATTTCTCCCCCGCCTACGTCATTATCGTAACCGCTATCGTTAAGGTAAAACCATGAACATTTCTGTTTTATTGTTATGTACGTATTTGTTTTTACTGCGCCTGTAGTAATGCTCCCGAAATCGTTTCATACGGAGTACAAGTGATGTATACATGTGATTCTTGCGAAGGCTTTAAGTGAGGCGTATTAAAAGGCAATATGTATAATATGTTACGGCTAAAACCCGAAGTGCGGCTACACCTAGTTTTAGCCGGTTAAAACTAGGTGAAGCCACTCTGCCTTGGCTAAATCAAGAATTTGCAGATTGTTTTCGGGTAAAACTAGGTCTAGCTATATCTTTCCGGTTAGAACTAGATCCAGCCACACCTTAGCGGCTAATACCGGGTATTAGCCGCTAAGGTGTGGCTAGTCGATATCATGCCGGCTACAACTAGTTACGTTTGTATCTCTTATCTGTCGATGTTCTTGGTGTCAGTGTGCGCATCATTACTCTTATAATTTCTCGGAAAGCACGTTAAGCCGTCGGTTCTGCGCATGGTTTGTCTCCGGTCGTGTCGCACTGCCGTCCCATCGGAATATGAGAGTGAGGGAATTGAGAGTGCACTTGTGTCTGCGCGCACACTTGTGCACTATAATATGTCCTGCGCATCTGGCTCGTCTCTATAGAGACAGCCGCCGTAGCTGAAATCGGCTAGAACGACATTACTTTATTAGTTTCTCTCCTTTCTTGCGCATTTTCCCAAAAATACGTATTACTTTAATATTGCGACAGGTGGCAATTCAACTTGGATTTACTCAATTTCCATGACAAAATCGCTGGAGGCATTATTTTCTCCGCCGCCTACGGGGGGCGATAGCGTCTTGCTTTTGTTGTATCGTCAGCTATTTTGAGCGACGTTATCAGAATATAACGCAGCAGATTATCCGACACGACATATCGGACCTGGTGCGGAGACGAACGAGATATCGTACATGTCTCGTTCGTTTTGGCGTCGACATGTAATCCACATAGAGAAGGATGAAGCTAATGACACCATTTTGTAACCGACGCCCATTAATATCTGCATATCTTATGTCTTTCCGGATATATGTAATAATCAAAAGGAGCTCAGTTACATTTGAACGAGTCCTGACTCATGATCCTTCTTTTCTTCTTTTGAATGCATGCCTTTATGTATATATTGATTATACTTAAAACTATTTCAAGGGTGGTAGAGATGTTTCGCATAGAGATTATGTAGATGACGTTTTATCCGCCTCCTTTTTGATGGTGTGGGGGGGCAAACGAGCAGTCGGAGCCACTTTCATTACTACCGACGCCCATAGAAATCCATATAGAAACTACACAGATGCGCTGCTCTCCTTCTTGCCGGTATATACGTATTTACCGGTAATGTTGGATTCTTTTGTTCTACCTATTCAATCCAAACCAATACAAAATTAATAAACAATCAAAAATATCCTCTTTATACGTTTCGTATATTATGTAGGAAGGATTAAAAAGATGTGTTATAATAATGTTCACTAGTTTGACCTGTTCAGTAACTCATCACCCGCGTCTCACGTGAGTTAGTTCGTAATTAGTTTTGTTTAAGTCGGAGTCTAGAGGGTAGACAGTTTACAAGTATCAGCATTATCAACTAATGTAGCTTACAAGTCATAATCGGTAAAAGTTTAAAAGTGAGATTTTCTAAATCTGGCATACCCTCCAGCTTATCCGTGGTTGGAATGGGGTATGAAAGGTGCTTTTGTGTGCCAAAAAATGCTTAACTAGTAGATTTGTACGTGAATTAAGCTTTCCGCTGCATAGACACAGCCTGTGTGGAGAGCCAATCAATATTAAAGCTCTGAGCGTGCTATTGGAGAACTTCTTCACCTCCTTAACCTCCTTTTGGGTGAATCTAGATCTGTTGACAACGGAGCCACCTCGGCAGCAGGCTGAGTCCTTCTATATCAGACCTAGACGAGTCTAAAACCACAGGGGGACCGTCCGACTCAACCTAGTCACCTTGTAAAGGCTAACACGATGTCGACGAATTTAAATTTCTTATCTACCTATCAACGGGTAAAATTAATTAAAAAGCTCGCACTTATCGTTTTGCTTCACAGTCGCGTTGAGCAATACTTTTAATTAAAAATACAACCGTGCCTCCGTTGTTTTATCACAACACCCTCCAGTAAGCTTCACTCGTGTATCGAGTTATAACATAACTAGCTGTGCCCCGCGGTTTCACCCGCGTTCATTTTCTAAGAAACCCATATAAACTTCAACACCCTATTTCACCCCCTTAGGGGTTGAATTTCTAATAACCCTTTCTTAGCGGATGCCTATGTTGTAACATCTACCTGGATGCCAAATTTCAGCTTGATCCGTCTAGTGGTTTGGGCTGTGCGTTGATAGCTGGCTATGTCACGTTTGAGTTTTATATAATATATAGATGGCTATGTCACGTTTGAGTTTTATATATATAGATGGCTATGTCACGTTTGAGTTTTATATATATAGATATTACTGAAGCCCTTCGCTCTGGTCACACATTCTGTACGTCTGAGACACATCGAGTTAGGAACTCGTTTAGAGTTGATGTGTATTTACCAGTCTAGTGGTACGCGTGTTGAACCACAGACGTGAGGTCCCGGGCTCCCGGGTCGGACCAAAAATTGTTATTGGGATTTTTCAACTTCTAATAATAGTCCGGAGTCAGGAAGTTCGCGGTGTTACACCCCCGTGCCTCGGAGAACACGTTGAGACGTCGGACCTGCGCCTGATTTCTTACCGGTCGTGTCGGACTGCCGTCCCATCGGAATTTGAGAATGAGAGAATAGAGAAAGCACTTGTGTTTTCGCGCACACTTGTGCACTATAATATGTCCTGCGCAGTTGGCTCGTCTATTTAGACAATAGTAGCCGAATCGGTTATGACGAGATTATTGTTATTATTTATTTATTTATCACAGCCTGGGACACAATAAAATATTTTCATGAATGGGTTGGCTTATTAGATAACAACAATTTAGTCATATTTTAGGAAGAGGTAGTGCCATGCTGAATAGAAGGAGGTAGTGCCATGCATAGTGCATGACATTACATCCTCCTATGCAACGGAATTGGGCCGGCACGACCGGGGATGTACCACTCCCGCACTTGATACCCGCGTAAAGTGACGCGCTTCGTGCGGTTAGTGAGTAGCCGGTGGCCCATTGGGGGGGGGGATAGGTGGCAACGCATCTGCGTAACAATTATGCGAATGTCCATGGGCGTCGGTATTTATCTAAAGGCTCCGATTGCTCATTTTCCCCCTTATGGTATAAAAAAATTAAACCACGTGATTGACATTTAACCACCTGACTACACTCTCTTCTTTGACATGTAAATATCCAGGTACTTCCAGCCGCATTTTGGCTTGCTGATAAATCGACCGTCAATTTATTTGATAAGCTGGCGAGAAAACTGCTGCTGACTATAAATTGTACAATTGTTTATTGCTCTCTCTTTCTCTCTCTGTAATGTAGCAGAGAAAGGAACAACACAATTCTCAATCCAATATTACTTCTACCACATCGTGTTTCCTCATAAACGAGTATACAAATGCTAAGCGACTTTACACACAATAATTATTCATGAGATCAGTGTAGCTTCAATATTAAAACTTTTGCATGTTTACATATTCATTGCTGTGTGTGTTTACATATTCATTCACAGACTAACAAAATAAATTATATTTAATATATTATTACACAGAAAACACATAATATATATAATATAAAAGACATACATTAATTTAAGTACAAAGGTACAACTTATTTCAAAATAGGAATCTCTACCAGCTGACCTGTTACAGCAGAGCTGGTGACTTACGTCGCAGTATCGGCTGTACATGTCGACGGAGATGCGGCGAGACGCGGCGGTATGCTGTAGCGATTGGAAAGTCACCTTCATTCCTGTCCTTGTAATAAAACATGATATAGGTCAGTAAAAGGTAGAGCCACGCTACGTGCATGCATGTAGCCAAATTGGGCCGGCACGACCGGGGAGGTACCTCTCGCTTACACGAGACCGGCGTAAAGTGACAGCTTACTGTCGCGTTTCGTGCGGCCTGTAAGTAGCCGGTGACCCATGGAGAGGGGGAGGAAGGGGGCAACGTATCTGTGTATATACTATGCGGATGTCTATGGGCGTTGGTAGCATTCGTTTGAACCCTTGTACTATTAAAAAAAAAAAAGATTATACCTTTTTTTTTCATTTCCAGTGAACATACCATTTAATATCAGTTCAAAGGCAGGAGCCGGAAATAGAAAATAACAATACGATACCCCTTGTACCTATCTCAAAATAGAGACGATATTAATGTGGAAGGAAACGGGAAAAAGGAAATACCGAAAAAGTGACGTTAGTTAAGTAATGCGATACGAGAACTCGGAAAAACACAGGATTACGGAAAACGTGCCCATAACAATAAAAGGGCGCTTTCCCGGATAATGGATGGGAAAAAAGAAAATTATAATTGCGAGAATATCGAATAAAGTAGTATTAATACGCGAGTATGTAGCCCGCACGACCGGGGAGGTAACTGTCGCTTACACGAGACCGGCGTTAAGTGACAGTTGTGTTGTCGCGTTTCGGACGGTGCGTACTTAAGTAGCCATGGAGGTAGGAGGCGCAACGCATCTGTATAGCCTCTTTACGAATGTCTATGAGCGTCGGTAGGCATGAAAATGGCTCCGACTGCTCGTTTATATATACCCTATACTATTAAAAAAATATATACTCACTGCATTGTGCTAAAATTAGTTCAAATTTAGGGCTTGTCATTAGCGGAGGTCTGTGACAAGTGACGTCACTGAAGGTCCAATAGTTTCGTTACTGTGCGAGCCGCGTGTTCGTGAGAGATATTGATGGCGCCTATATACCAGCTTCTAAGTACTGAAGTCATTTGGAACATGCTTTTGAGATGACTTAGAATTTTATAAGGACAATGTTGTTACGGCGACCGGCATTTTTCCGAGGTCGGTTTATTATTATATATTATCAATTAGGCCATTGTTCCGGATGACCACGCCGAAACAATAGCTAACTAGTAAATTCATTAACTTAGTCCTCTTTATAATGCTTTGTAATTGCCCCATAATAAATAGTCTAATCAGATAATAGTTATTGTTAGAGATTTTCGTATAATTAATAGTTAACTTTAGATCATTATCAGTTCATTTTGTCCAACTAGAATAGAATATAGAAAAAGATGTTTTTGTCTCATAATAACGAACTATCGCGTTATTTACTAACGGAAAATTTCCAGTAAATAATAGGGATGTGCCATGTATCTAAATATGAGCAAGATAGACTTAGTCTTTGTCTTCAACTTTGTATTAGAGTTTTTTATTAGTCAAATATACCTAATATTGTATAATTGTTGTATAAACGTGTGTTATTTGTATGTTTCTTTCTGATAAATAAAGATCGGTTAGGCTACACACACACACTTATGCCTGTCAGACCGAAATGTGTGTTGAGGTGTGAGAGAGAGGTGCTGAAAAGCAACCACGTACACCCCACTCGCATAATCGGCCTTCAGTGCAT
>LUGF01006278.1:0-10554 GCA_001625245.1 Calycopis cecrops
TATTCTTTGAAGTGTTTTGATGGCACCATAATTTTTTTAAATTTTTCAATTGATATTTGGTTCTATAAAAAAATTATTTTATGTAAAAGACTCTGTTGAGCGGTCGCGCGGCCATGCTGTATCGGCCGCGCGGGGCCCTATTTTCAGCACTAAATTAAAATTATAAATAATGGAGGTAGAGTTCCGGGAGGTAGGACTTTTTTTTTGGAAATTTCCTCCTCTTTAAGAATCTTTTTTTTAAATTTCTTAAATCTTAATAGTTTTTGAGTTATTGCCAAAAAACGAAATACCTTTTTTTTTCATCTTAATTTGTTAATAACTTTTGCAATTTTTATCATGCAGTAAAATCCTTCAAAACATTTTTTCTAGACGTCATTCCGAATCCAATGAGCTATCGCTCATATTTTTAGGACCTTTATCAAGAATTAACACCATTTTGAACATTTCGACTAGACTATTCCTCTTACTGTTTTTTCTTACCTACATTTTATTTTTAGTTAATTTTAATTATTTTTTCTCAATTTTTCTGCACATCCAAGGCTGCGCAGCTGGCGTCCCATAACCACTAGGACAATCGGCTTACTGTATTTATATACAAGAGTAGCTGTGCCCAGCGGTTTCACCCGCTTTTAGTTTTTAAGAAATCCATTCTCAAATCCAAATCATTTCTTAGCGGATGCTTATGTCATAACATCTGCCAGCATGCCAAATTTCAGCCAGATCCATCCAGCGGTTTAAGTGCGTTGATCACTATCTCAGTCAGTCAGTCACCTTTGAGTTTTATATAGGTATATAAATTAGGTATACGTCACTTCTGTTATATCATCAATAGTGCTTCCGAAACCAAAAACCGGACCAAGTGCAAGGTGAACCGGGGTGTGTGCGCTCGCATGTGTATTTTATTCCAATATACAGTCAATTATTTTATTTTTATAACGTAAAAATTAAATATTTCGCACACATGGCCCATGGAGGTGGGAGGAGAAAGGAGGGTAGCGCATATGTATAGCCTCTATGCGGATGTTTGTGGGCGTCGGTAGTCATGAAAATGGCTCCGACTGCTCGTTTGCCCTACTATATCAAAAAAAAAAAAAAAAAAACATTTAGTGTTAATAAATAACCGATCGTGCAAACACGTGGAATTCTCAGACATTTTAATCAATAGTGCCACTACACTCGGCAACCTTTTGGCAGCCATAAGGCCGCAAGGGGTCAAAATAGACTAAACGTGGGCCGCACTTGTGAGTTGTGACTTCACCCTAGAAGCACAATTTACCTTTTTTTTAGTTAGGTCTCTCCTCCCCAATAACTTATTTATATACCATCGCGTACCACGAGTTATCGACCGCTGCACTATAGTATCGTCAAAGCGAGAGGTACCTCTCTAGCCGTGCCTAATGTGGCTGCTGCAGTGTGGCACTACCTCTTACTTAATTTTTGTTACTTAATTTGTACTCTTAGAGCGCCTTCACATTAGGTCGCGAGCAGCGCGACAGCAGCGCGGCAGCAGCGCGACGGCAGCGGACACCTTCTCATTACAAATACAACCGCGCGACTTAGGGTGGTCAGTACATTTCAATAATGGATTCCAACGAGGAAACATCATTGTTACTCCTTCTTGTTGGTTTATGTTGGTTCTTCTTCGGCGCCATAGACGTCGCATCAATAATAAAAAAAGAATTTACTGGATTGATCCTTTGTTGAAAAATCGGCATGTGAATAGTGAATATATAACAGTATTCAAAGTATTGAAATATAGTAGGGATAAAAAATTCTTTAATTACGTTCGAATGTCAAAAAAGTCTTTTGGCGAATTATTACGTCTTCTTGAGAGTATTATTCAACGCCGTGATACTAATTAATATATTCACATATTGTTTTTCATATTAGGTTAGGTAGGTGCTGGTGCTGCAGCTGGTAACACTGGCTCGCAGCCGACTGACCGCACGCGGCTGCCGCGCTGCTGTCCGCTATGGCAATCACATGTCGCGCGGCTGTCGCGCTGCTCTTTTTTAGTATGGAAGTTTGCCGCCTGTGAACAGCGCGACTGTCGCACTGCTGCTGCCGCGCTGCTCGCGACCTAATGTGAAGGCGGCCTTACGTGTTTGGCATTACGTGTGCATTCGTGTGTAACATTTTATTGTTCCTTATAAGGTCTGTCCATCGTGTTAATGATCGTTCGCAAGAACTTGGCCCTCTACTCTGTCATGCCCTTTGAGTCTCCAAGGCGCCGTAGTTTCGGAAAGTGTGGCCGAACATTACTAAGATCCGAACTTACACAATCGACTAAAGTCTTTTATCCGATGCTATCTCAGGATGGATACATCATTGCGAAAGGCAGTCCTTTTCATTCTTGGCAGACGTTTCTAGCACCAAATCAAGGGTGGCCATATTTTCTCACTGTTTTTGATGGATCCTCCATGTTTCCGCTCCATATAGGTAGATAAGGAAGGCCAAACAGTCTTCAATCGAATCTTGGTGTGGGAAATTGGTTATGGCGATCTAAAATGATCGCCATAACCAATTTCTGAGAGGTTTTGTAAAACTGAGCTTTTCGTGGCACATCGTCTTTTCTTCCCTATAACTTCAAGTGTTTGTGATTGATACTAGGTAGATGAAACTCTAAACATTTTTACAGTTAGTCATCATTGTAAGTTGTGAGCCTTACGATCCCTGCTCGCTATTGCTGACAGACCCTGGGCACCTCAATACAGGCGGCCGATGGCACCCGCGGGATTTTAGTGAGTATTCGACATAGCCTCGAGCCCCCCACATCCATCTGATGTTACCCAAGACGATTAAGAGCATATCCCCGTGAAACAAAAAAAAGGAACTTACGTTCCACTACCATTATTTTTCTTTATCACGATTTTTTTTGTCTGCATAGAGGCTGTACAGATGCGCTGCCCTCCTTTATCATCCTACCTCCACGGGCCACCTGCTAGTTACACACCGTACGAAACGCGACAACGTAGCTGTGATGTCACTTTATGCCGGTCTCGTGTAAGCGAGAGGTACCCCGGTCGAGTCGGCCCAATTTGGCTACATGTACGCATGCAGCGACTCACTTACTAATTGTGTTTTAATTGTGATTATGGTGTGGCCAAAGTCTGAACTTTTTATAAAACTTGTAGTAGTCACTATATATTTTTCTGTTGAAAGAAGAGTAGTGTGATCTCTCAGATTTGTAATACACACTTTAAAGTCACATGCTTTTGTTACTTTCAATACAGGTTATCGTTACATGACCTTAGATAACATTAATTAATTATTAAACACTAATTGAAATAAAATAAATCTGTTTTGTAGCTATTGCTCGGTGCTATATTGCCATATCATCATTTGCTATTAACTCAAATTAACGTCCTTCCGCCAATAGCCTCGAATTAATGATAACGTACGCCACAACTGGGCACGATAATTGCGTTGAACGTTTGTTATGTCACAATTCCAAACTTGGCCACAATTTTTTGCTATACTATCAAAATTAGAGGGACAAACGAGCAGTCGGAGCATAAAATTCGCCGCAAACACCGCAATGCACGAATACAATTCCGCGAAAACGTTTACTAATGATATGTAATTCCGGATTATAATAACCCAAGTTTGGTTCTAGCCACCTTGACCAGTTCAAGTTGTTCCTACTAAAGGCAGCGCTCATGGCACTCGCGAGGTTTTCTTTGTGTATCAGGTCTCACCGTGTGCCGCTGTACAGTTCATCACATTGCACCTTGGGCCGGTGACGGTATGTAAATCTGTGACGTCATCAAAAAAGTAACAATTAGGGAATACAATACCGGGATCCCGAAATACCGGGTTCTCGCATGCCATGTGCGGGATTAATCCCATTCGTAAAATGACCGGGATCCCGCGCGGGATTTGCGGGATTGCAGAGAAGTGAAAATCATGTATTACTTCGGCACGGCTACGCGCCGACTGGCGAATGACGATTGCTTTGATTGCTTGCTTGCACTCGGGAACACCGCAGGACGTTACTTCAGCAGTACTGTCGCTTCAAGACAAACTCGAGCTGACTTTGACGAATTTAAAATCTACCGGAACACCCCAAGTTAGACCTGGCCATAATAATCTCGAAATTATAATAAGGAAGGAAATTAATTATTTTGAATCAGGTGGACAAAAAGGCACATATCTTTAATTTGTTTATAACGCTTTGATGACGATTGTTCCTACAAGTGTAGAAGCAGAACGAGTATTTTCTGTTGCTGGTCATATAGTCTGTAAGGTCCGGAGCCGTTTAGCAGATGAAACAATTAACACCTTAATATTTTTAAGAAGTTATTTTCAAAATAATGTTTAGTTTTCTACTTTTATCAATTTTAATTTAAAAATTTTTAGTTTTCTAACTTTCTCAATTTTAAATAAGTAAGTTAATTATTTAATAAATTATTATATAATTAGATTTGTTTCATTACGTACCGTCAGAAGTTATAAATTATGCATGAAGTTTTGTACATGCGGGATCCCGCAAATACCGGGATCCCGCGGGATCGAAAATGTCCTGTCCCGCAAATACCGGGATTGAGAATTTCCTGCGGGATTGCATTCCCTAGTAACAATCATACTTACTCCTTAACACAATTTCACAGTTATAACATAAGTAGTATACCTACGCAGGAAATGCAGGAGGTAATATGAATTAAATTGAACACAATTACTAGGAAATAGTAAGAGTTAAAATTTAGTAAGAGGTAGTGCCGTACTGCATGCTTACGTGCAGCCGAATTGGGCCGGCACGACCGGGGAGGTACCTCTCGATTACATGAGACCGGCGTAAAGTGACAGCTGTGTTGTTGCGTTTCGTGCGGTGTGTAAGTAGCCGGTGGCCTATGGAGGTGAGAGGAGAAAGGAGGGCAGCGCATCTGTCTAGTTTCTATACGGAGTCTATGGGCGTCGGTAGTCATGAAAATGGTTCCGACTGGTCGTTTGCCCCACCTATACCATAAAAAAAATTATCCGAATCACAGCAGCACCGGACTCATTCACCCCATGTAATAAAACAGAGATAACAATCGTGTTTTTGATGAATTTTGTAATTTACGACGGGTGTTTCGTTCCGATAGCGGCGAGTGATTGAGCGCCGCGCTCTCGGCTGATGAATGTAGCTACGTGCTATGTCGCCCGGCCTTTCGACAATCGATACTTATATGGCCGCTATGTATATATAATATTAGGTACATGGTCTGTTTATACAAGGTTGATACAAGCGAAAGGCATTAAAATAAACCACATTTACTATAAGTGCCTACAGTTAATCCGAAACTATTAAAAATAAGTTTACGTCAAGTATACGAAAATACTTTTTTCAAAGAATATCATCGAACAACATCGAAAAAACATAAACATACTTTGTAACGTCTCGTACAGCGAACGGCAACCTCGTACGGGGTGAATGACCCCGACCGGTCGATCTAATTTTTGTTGTGTAGCCTGAAAATAATACACTAAATATGTGGTTTCATTTAATGCCTCTCGCTTGTATCAACCTTGTATATAAAACAGCATTTCAGATCAATCAGGTATTATCCGAGAGCCATCTCACGCCTAAGGGCGACAGACGACAGTACATACCCTACTTTTAGCATCGGCCATCGGCGTTTTAGCGACTCCACCGATGCTGAATCATTTGGCGTTCAGTTGCGGTAGCGGAATCGCGCGATTTAATCGCTTTGTGAGTTGTGACTAAATCGCCGCGTTCGGCGTTTATAAATGTACGATGTGGAGCGTCTGGTCACTGCATTGAGCTTTTTAAAAGCGACTAAATCGCCTATCGCAGATGTTAAAAGTAGCATGTGTGCGGTGCCTCTAAACTATACTAAAACATAAGCACTCACTTTTCGTGCGGCGTGTCATAGTTCATTCCTTTCTTTCCATACTCCGAGGAGATGGTAATCCGATACGATCGAATCGCCGACCAAGTCGTCGGCCATACCCTCTGGTGTAGGTATACGTAGGTTTCTCGACAACTTCTTGATTTTAGCCTGTTGCTAGAAGTTGAAAAAAATTATCAAAATTTTTGATAAGACCGGGGTTTCGACCCTAGGACCTCGCGATCCTTGGCTTATTATTTTGTATCCGCGGTATTACCACCAGACCATGATGCAGTCGACTAGAGAGCAGGTGGGGAGACGGAGATAGACCTCTACTTGCATCCAAATACGAATAGATTGGCCGTATTTAAATTCATAGACAGATTATTATCGACACCCTAAGATATTCGTAATATCCTCAGAAAATGAGTAGATATTCTGACATCTAAAAACGTCTGCCTCATTAGTAAAGGGTAAAATTGACATGTATTGCCAACTTTCAATTCACTGGTCCATGTGGACCTCCTACTAACATCAAAATGCTATAAAATAACCAAATATTGTGCCGTACTCTTTTTTGTGATATTTCTTTCACGTTTTGTATTCACGGTACAGACAATGGCTTCGTATACAAATACACTTTATTTCTATACATTACACTTACTATTGTTTACTACGTGTGGACATTGTTAATTATAATATATTGTATGTTATAATACATGTGTTGTCTTACAATAATATATTACGTACTATAGAGTTTAGTCTTTGACATCACATCACGATTTACGTGTAGAACGAATCTCTTCAGGACCTTCTTTTGTCCTGTTCAACATATGATAATTAGCCGTCGAATAATATAAATTAATTATTAATTTAAATTATATTTTTTGTTTGTGAACAGTTTGCCTCTGTACTTGTTATTTATTTTTGTTCTTTTTTGCTGTTTCTTTATATTTTTCTGCATATTCTGTATATATAATTCTGTATATTTTTAATTCTGTAAGCATATTTTTTGTAACTAGTGCAGTGTGATTCCGCAAATAAAAAAAAATAATTATTATTAATAATGAATAATATTAAAGAAGTTCATTTAATTTAAAGGTCGGCTGTCTCTTTGAAATATAGTAAAAAGTCCATTAGTTTCAGTGCAACTCCTTAATACGCACATCATTGTAGAACCTGCTGCAGCAGTCGGTATTTCCTGAACCGATACGACCTGCTCTTCAAGAAAATAGCCTATTCTTAATTGAAAGGCTAGGAAGGTGCCTGCGGCGCCTCGGGCTTCGCGGAGAGGCGGCGGTAGTCATCCGCTGTCTGCTTTTTTGTCTATTATCCTATAAAAAAAATAAACTTTCTCTATATCGATCTCGAAATTTTATAGATAGAGAGAAAATGTTTACAATTAACCTAAACCTTAACCTTAAAGTTAATCCTTAAATGGAACTGGCAACCTTAGAATGGACCTTCAGCCTGCGCAAGGTGAGCTAGGAGGGAGCTAGGATTGTGTATACGTCAGGATTTTATTATGTTCACTAACTAAGCTATACAATATATAATTTTTAGTACGAGGTGCCACGCTGCATGCAGCCGAATTTGGCCGGCGCTACCCGGGAGGAGACCTCTCACTTACTCGGTACCGGCGTAAAGTGACAGCTGTACTGTCAGTGGCCCGTGTAGGGGGGAGGAGGAAAAGAGGGCATCTATATAAATTTTATACTGAAGTGTACGAGCGTCGGTAGTCCTGAAAATGGCTCCGATTGCTCGTTGTTGCCCCCTTCTACTAAAAAAAATATTAAGACTACAGGTACAACCTTCTAGAAGACCTTCGGTTCCGTGTTTTTTTGGTTTAATTGCATTTATAATAAAATAACTTTTTTATGGTATAGGAGGCAAATGAGCAGTCGGAGCCATTGTCATGACTACCGACGCCCATAGACATCCGCATAGAGGCTATACCTACAGATGCGCTGCCCTCTGATGGGCCACCCGAAACTGCAGGAAACGCGACATAATAGCTGTGACCTTAAGGCTATCATGTGAGCGAGAGGTCACTGACCTCGGTTGTACCAATTCGTTCGCAATATATGAAACTACCTCTTTCAAAGGATAGGTACATATTCTTTTTATCTTATACTAGCGGCGCCGCGCGATCTCACCAGCGTAAAATCATCATTTGGCATCCCATAGGAACATTTTTTCGGGATGAAAACTATCCTATGTGTTAATTAATCCAAGTTATTCTCTATGTGTGTACCAAATTTCATGTAAATCGGTTTAGCAGTTTTTGCGCGAAGGAGTAACAAACAAACAAACATACTAACTATCGCATTTATAATATTAATATCTTATATATAAAATTGTCGTGTCACAATGTTAGCTACCATACTCCTCCGAAACGGCTGGACTGATTCTCATTAAGCTCTGTGTGCATATCGGGTAGGTCTGAGAGTCGGCCAACATTTTTCAACTCAATATTTCCACGGGATCGAAACTTGGGCAGGTGAAACCGCGTAGCACAACTAGTTAAATATGAATTCTTCTGAAAAAACCCTTCCCAGTTGCCACCACACGATATATTCTCACTCCATATCCAACCTCGGCAAGACAATTTCACCAAACCAATTTCAACAAATGTCCTCTGATACGTCCACAATCTAATACATATCCTAGGACGTGGCTCCGCAGAAAATTCAGATCGCCAGGAACGGATAAATATGTAACGTGTAATCGGACCGAGGTCCGGGAATATCCTTTTTTATGGTCACAATCAAATTTTATTGACATGGATGTGATTAGATTTATTTAAAGAACAGAGCAAAAATATATAAAAACATGTAGTATTGATGCTATTGCTTGCGGTCGTCGCTAGACATTATTGTCTTATCGTAGATCTATTAAATTTTTGAGTTACTGTGATCTCTACTTTTATATTATGTGAAAATTTTCGTGAAGTCTGTTGTTACGCCAGCTCAGAAGAGCTGTAGAAAGAATTTTGCTAGGACTTTCAGAAATTTTTATAGCTCTTTGACCATAGTTTACCTATGTTATGTTTGATTATGGATTTTTTTTTACCGTATAGATAGATATAGGGAGCAAACGCCATTTTCATGACTACCGAGGACCATTGACATCCGCATAGAGGATATACAGATACGCTGCTCTCCTTTATCCTCCCACCTCCATGGGCCACCGGCTACTACACCGCACGATACGCGACAGCACAGCAGTCACTTTACGCCAGACTCGTGTAAGCGAGAGGTACCTCCCCGGTCATGCCGGACCGGTAACAGTGCCTCTTACTTTGATATTTTTACATAAATAAATTATAACGAATTTTGCACATTTTTTCTAAAATTCAGCACAGGCGCGGACTCAGCTCTCGATAATAAAGTTAATGTCATTGACAACATACTAACAGATACTGATACTGTCGTATCATTACGCTATTACTGTGAATCATTCGTTTCCGTCATTAATTCAATTGCCCACTATCATTCGGCTAATTTGTAAGATTAAAATGACTATCAAAGACTGGAATTACAGGCATTTCACATGTGCTAAAATTTCAAATTTTAGCCTTACAATGGTCTAGCTAGACATGATTGCCACGCGAAAATGAAACTTAACGTGATGTTGTAACGCTTAGATTTCAGTAGCATCTGTTCAGAGAAAGGAGACTAGTTAATTAGTCTTTTATACTCGCGACACAATAGCAGAAGTAACGGATATATACCGAGCTTTGTCAGTTAAACAGCTGTTTTTGAGATTGACAGTTTAACAGTTACGATTGGTCATTGGCGTTTAACGGGAGAATATTGTGTTTTATAAATATTTGGTGTATTACCTGGTGAGTCTACTATATCCATACATGTATATACTAGCCGCGATCTGTGGCTTCACACGGGTTTCACCACGCGCAAGTCAGTATTTTTGTAGCTACCCTGTTATTATCTATACTTCTATACTAATAATATACCTAAAGCTGAAGAGTTGGTTTTTTTGTTTGTTTGAATTTTGAAAATAGTTTGCTAATCTCTGGAAATACCGGTTAGATTTGAAAAATTATTTCAGCATTAGTTAGTCTATTTAGCGTGGAAGGCTATAGATTACTGCGAATATAAAACGGATTCACGTAAACGAACGTCGTAGTATTACATAAGCTTTACATTGTCATGTTTCATCAAAGTTTGTTCAATAGTTTCGGCGTGATTGAGTAATAACTATCTAAACATCTATCCAAGCTTTTGCATTTATAATATTGGTATAGATTAAGGGCGCTATCGGTAAAAAGTGCCGAAATTAAGTTTTTTTAAGGCAAATTACTCGTAAATGGAAATAATCTATTGAAGATCAACTTTGGTTCCGCATAGCACAAATATTTTTTATTGACTTAAACAATAAAAATATTTGTGAGCTTATAAAGATTTACATGGCGTAATTCAATAGTAACTTTGAAATTTAATTAAATAAAATCTAACATACTAATGTTTATTTTTATTTGGTGATTTTATTAATCGAATATCGTGTTAATAAATGAGTAAATTTCTGAAGTTGTTCCACATTTATTATCATGAGAAAAATTATGTTTTATTTTGGCAAAAATGAAGTTACAAAAATATCTTTTTTGCCGAGTTTAATGAAAATAATTTACTTTTCTATTCTATAAGAAACCTATAGCAGTATATTTCCTAATAGTAGGTATTTTTTCGGTATCCACAATGCA
>LUGF01006278.1:26421-40194 GCA_001625245.1 Calycopis cecrops
CGGAAGCTCCTAACACAAGTGCTTGTGCAACTTAAAAGGAGCTTCCAACCCAACTCTTGTTGTATTAGATAATAAGAAAGCGAATAAAGATTTTTATTATTTATTATTATTTTTATTACTAATTTGCCTTGATTCCTCCACATTCATAACTCTCTCCACAAAAACACCGGTTGCAGAGACTTAATAACCTTATATACAGACACACACGCACACATCTTAACACCAGTTCCCTAACGGGGTAGGCAGAGGGTATAGAATGCATATCACGATGCTTATAAACTAACCTTGCTCCCTCTCCTCACACAAACGCCGGCGAAGACTTAATAACTACATAAAGCCAGTAAATTGTTCCAAAGACATCTCGAGAACGCCACGAGAAATGTGACTCGTCTAATTAATTTGGACGGACAGTGTTTACTTGGCGAGTAACAAAACAACAAACAGAAACCGGAACGAGCAACACGAAGTTTCGCCGCCAGTAAAGAACTACTTTGTTCGCAAGTCAGTCTGTTTGTAATTAGATATAAAACTTGATTTATCACCCAACTAACTCCGGCAATGTTATTGTCGAAATCAAGAACGCGTAATAGTTTTGCTGGTGTAGAAGATGTCGTTAGATTACTAAGAAGTGATGGGATTTTAACTTTTGGTACTTTCACGGTGCTGTTTAGATGATTATGTACACCAAGAGAAAACCGGTAGATCAAGGTCTAGCGAGCAAAAGATACAATTGTACATTCGACATTTTAGGGTGACATCACACACGAGACTTAGACGCGGCGACCGGCGACTTAGTCGCTTTTTAGAAGCTGAATGCAGCAACTAGACGCGGGGAGCGCACACTTCAAGACGCCAGACGCGGCGACTTACTGGCTAATGTATGTAAATTCATGTCAATTAACGTCTAAATACAGTTAAGAGATCGCGATACTGTCGCACGATTCTACTGCCACTGGTCGCAGAGAGTCGCTAAATCGTGCGACTGCATCAATGCAGTCGCAAAGTCGCCCGCGGCCAGTCGCCGCGTCAAAGTCTCGTGTGTGCTGTGACCTTTTTTTTTCACTTTCATTTTTTCATTTTTCAGTCATTTTCATTCAAGAAACTTGTAAAAACCAAAAAAAAAGCAAACAAAAATATCATCTCATCTTGGAATATAGGCTATATTAAAACAATTTTAACTGATTGACATAATATATTCATATAATTAACTAGGTGAAGTACCTACCTACCTACTTATAATGAATGATTAAAATCGGTTCAATAGATATAGAGCCTATTCAATACAAACAAAATAAATCTTTCCTCTTTATATTAACACAGACACGAGAGTAGGTATAATAAACGGATTTTGTTGAAATTCGGCAGGGATATACGATGCAACGTGGAATAACATAAAAATATTTTTATTGTGAAAAAATGAATGGGGCTATTTTATACATATAGATGAAACCACGGGTGCCAGTATTAATATTTTTTTTTTATTTAGGAAGATGTAGTGCCGCGCTGCATGTATGTAGCCGAATTGGGCCGGTATGACCGGGGAGGTACCTCTCGTTTACTAACGGCGTAAGGTGATAAAGTGACAGTTGTTCTGTCGCGTTTCTCGCTGTGTGAGTAGCCGATGAAGGTGGGAGGAGAAAAGAGGTCAAAGCATCTGTATAAACTCTATGCGGATGTCATGAAAATGGCTAAAGGATATTATTATTATATCATTATAAATAAAAAATCGTAACTTAAAAAAAAAATCTAGGTATTTTGGTTCCCGCTGTATTAATGTCTAATATAATACAATTTGTTCCAGTACGGACTCTACTCCTCGTTCATGGGGTGTTTCGTGTACATTATATTCGGCTCGTGCAAAGATATAACGCTCGGGCCCACAGCGCTGCTAGCTCTCATGACGTACGAGCAAATACAAGGGAGAAATTCAGACTACGCAATCCTCTTGTGCTTCCTGAGCGGTGCGGTTCAAATGCTAATGGGAATATTGCATTTAGGTGGGTATTCATATATGCTAAGTATTGCAATTGTATTTAGTATCATTCTGTGTTAATGCTTGATTGTTTATGTTCTCCTGGTATTTATAATAAATGATAATTTATAATTAATTTAATTTGTAAAAGGTATATCATAATTGGGACGATGTGCAGGGACGTAGTTCTCGCTCACATTATATCTAATGTAGCTCGAAAAAAGTTATCTAAAAACGTCCTTTGGAAAGTCTTCAACTTTTTCGTACCTACGTGCATCTCGAAAATGGTTAGAGATAAGAAAAAGTAAGTAAGAATGATATGCTTATGTTAGCTTAATTAGATGTAAAAAACTTGCTTACACTGTATCTTTTTCGAGGTGCCAGTGAAAACCTGAAAAATGGTAGGTACCTTCTGTATTTTCACCCTCCTCTCACTCACTTTTTAGACGTCAGGACTTAGTGTGTTCAACTAATTAGGCAGTCTAAACATCTGATCATCATTCATACACGCTGCGCGATTAAACCAGCGGTCGCACCGATTATTATTATCGGGACAAACGATCTTACGTTAAAATCATTTCAACCATATTACGGTTATAGCAGGGAAGATGGAAATGTACATACACACTTGAAAATAATTCCCATTCTACCGCATTTGGATAAAATTAACATTTATAGCCTTATTAATTAACATAATTACTACTGGGACGCGGTAAGTTGGGACCTGGCAAGAATGCGAATAATGCTGTCTAGCCCCGCACTTTCCCTGATGTCGCCCTAATAGGACGACATCGGGGATATTGCGAGGGTAGAAAGCGGGGAATGGAATTTTCGCCAGGTCCCATCTTATCGCATCCGTGTAGTATGCCCCTTTATTAATAAACATAGATTAACTTTACTCCAAGTATTAAACTAGTATCTGTCAAATTATTTATCTGTCAAATTCCATAGTTTAATAAGGAATTTGACAGATTCTAGTTTTATACTTTGAGTAAAGTTAATCTATGTTTATCAATAAGGCTCATGTAAATTAACTTTACACCAAGTATTAAACTAGAATTTATCAAATTCCTTATATTATTACTTGAAGATTTGGATTCTAGTTTATTACTTGGTGTAAAGTGAATCTATGTTTATTGATAAGAGTAAGACTTAGAGACTAGAGTATTGTTTAGACTTAATTAATAATTATATATTAATTAAGTAATGACCCTATCTATCTGTAATCGTGTATTTCTCCTCCACCAGGTGTACTTATAGACTTCATATCAGTGCCAGTGACTGTGGGTTTTACTTCAGCAACCTCAGTCATTATCGCCGTGTCCCAGCTGAAGGGTTTGCTGGGGTTGCAGTTTAAATCAAAAGGATTTTTAGACACCTTTAAGAAGGTACGATTACCTTGTCAACGCTTTTAAATTGTCATGTCATGAAATAGTGTCTAGATATAGTCTACATCTGCATTAGAATAAGGGTCAATTCACACCAAAAGACCGGCGAAGGGCAGCGAAGCGGAGCGCAGTTTATGTGTCATATGAATTTCAACTTTATTTTCATTTCTATAGTACTTATTATCGAGTTCTCGCGACTTCTGGAGCATTCCAGCGACTTCCCGAGCAGTCGCGGGAATCCGCGCGCCTTCCCTACTGGGCGGGTCGCTTCGCTTCGCTGCGCTTCGCCGCTCTTTCGGTGTGAATTGACCCTAAGAGTTAACGCTGACCTTATGGGCGTCTTAGTCGTCAGTCATCCAATGGCTTTGATTTCTAGTTGGTCCCCATTAAAAAAAATAACAAATATGCTATTCGTAGTAAATTAAGGAATAGAAATAAACAAGTAAGTTATTGAGCCGGCACGACTGGACAGGTACCTCTGGCTTACATAATACCTTTAAAATGCCACTTATGCTGTCTCTGTTAACGGTGGACTTTGGAGGGGAGGAAGAAATGAGTGGCAATTGGCAACACGTCTGCGTATCAACCTCTTGAGTATATGTGTTCTGTGGTATCAACTATGCGAATGCTCATAGTCGTCGGTAATCACGAGTAGGTTCCATTGTATGTTTGTCTCCTTATATTTTTGACGACCAGGCTGGCGCAGTGGTACAGGGCTCGGATAAGCGGAGCATGTTGCGCCAGGGGTCGCGGGTTCGAATCCCGCCTGTCATGGATGTTTATCTATGTATTATGTGTATTTCTATAATAAAAATCTTAAATATGTAAAGTTCACAAGTCCTTACGGTACTTTGCACGGGGCTAGACTAACGTGGTGTGTTAAGTCCACAGATATTATATTATATTTTATCATAAATCATTCTGTCTTATAATAATAAAACTGTAGAAGACGTCATTATGTCTGTGCTTGTGCGGCACGTAAAAACTACTCGACGGATTTTGATGAAACATTTTTTGTTATATAGATATTAGTACTTGGTAACTTCGGCCACATAACATTACATGTTACCATGACAACACATTTTACATATATTCTAATAATGACAAGTCAACTGCTGTCGGGTCCACTAGCCATAAATAAAAGGTATAAACCTAAATTTATGGGTAAATTTTGGTTTTATTTAAAAATATTATAGGTCTAAAAATTCTAGCCATTTTACGCTTCGAGTCTTAACTTTAAGATTTTGGTATCTACTATGCGATAAAAAATCAGCGCATCATGCAGCATAATGCTTACATAACGTGTAGTTATAAAACCGCACTTACACTATCAAGATTGTACACTTTCGTGGTGTCAGCGTTTAACTTTCACAAATCCCCTTTGGCGAAACGTTTACCGAGCTATGCAAAACAAGCGAAGCAAAGTTTGCCTGCTATCTTTATCTATTCGCTTAAATTATGGGACCACAGATACTGTAGACATTAGAAGTTTCTTCAATACAAGCGATACTAGAAACTAGCCGCTGCCCTCGGTTTTACATGCGTAAACTCGGCTCCTCTTTATCGTAGCGTGATAGTGTTAACTATGTTGTCCATAGTCTTCCTCAATAGATGGACTATCTAACTGTAAGCAAAAAAAAAAATTAGGCACAATGTTGTAAAAATGTTGTATTCAAATCGGTGCAGTAGTTCTTGAATGTAGCACATTCTCCGCTCGCTCTTCAGTTTTATAATTCAAGTACCCTTTCCAACCAGCTGTTGTTAACGTATGCGGTTAACCAGGTCTTTTGCCCCCGTCGCAAAAGAAGGGGTGTTATTTATAACACGACAACAGCCGGAAATAATTTAAAATATTTGCTGTTTCTATTAAGTATTTAAATATTTAAAGTAATCGTTTTTGTTGTAATTTTTAATTTTTTTTAAATATTTTTTCATTAATTTCTTCCAATGTCCTGCACAGGATTTAAATACCCTGGGGAGATACGAAAGGTTAACATTATGTCAGCCAGTAACTATGGGAACGTAATAAGTGACAATCTGTCCAACCTCATGGGAAGATGTATGTTTAATAATGTTTTGGTATACTCGTAGGATCAAAGTTAATTTATATGGACAATATAGGGACTATCGTTAAGGGATCTTCGCCAGCCAACCCTTTAAAGGACTAGGTAATGTTACGAATTGATAAGGGCACTGGGCAGGAACAAAACAATATTAAATTAATATTGAGATTATAGTGTTTGTTTAATGGTCTTGGTATAATGAATTTTGAGATTTATATCATATTTTTGGGCTTGCACCAGTGCCATGTCGGCATTGCTGGGTAATTGGGTCGGTTTGCGAGTGACCATGGCTCGTGACCATGACCTTTGTCGCTCTGTGGGGGAGGCCTACGTCTAGGCTTGCCAACCGTCTCGCAATGGCGGGACGTCGCGCTTTTATTTTAAACGGGTTTTGGCCCACCACTCGTTCCCACCGCTGCTACTCCTGTGTCGCCAGGATCGATCGCAACCACACTCGACCCTTTGATATGATGATGATGATATATGAAGGTAAATCTGTCTTGGGACCCGCAACGGATTTAATCAATAGAAAGTAGGAGGAGTAGGAAGTAATTCCAATTTCGGGATGTCCCGCTTCTGAGACTCTTATCAATACGTCCCGCTTAGGTTGATACCGCACAAAGGGCGATAGGATATCCGTTGGTTGATTTTATTCGGCTCATGTATAAGACACGATGCAACCTTCCATTGCAATAAAATAAAACATTTTAATCGAGAAAAGCCCTTGTAACACTTGAATATTGAAATAATTGTGCAATACATATTTATAAGCTAAATAAAGAATTGAAATTGCTATTTATACAAATGATGTTTTCTATAAATATAATTAATATAAAATTATATTTATATAATATAATAGTATAATATACGGTTTGTTACGAGAAAATATGTGTATAAACGGATCCTGTGATTTTCTGTTCTAAACGTTCCTGAAAATAAGGTCTCGACCGATGGTTAGACAAACAAACAGAGATACAGACGGACATAAAGACAGGCAACAAAATGACGGCATAAAACGTATGCCTCTTGAGGGACGGAGCTCTAAAATTGAACTTGTAATTAACATTCACCTGTAAAGCTGAAGTGGAATAATAGTGGATTGCAGGCATTGTATTATAATGATAAATGTTGTTTCAATGGAATACTACCTACTGCAATAACAACGTAACATTATCATTACTACTGTAATAACATAAATGAACATTAAATATTAGTAGGTTTAGGTAATATATTAAGTACTAGCTGCGCCCCGGGGTTTCACCCCCGTAAGTTTCGATCCCGTGCAAAATCTCGAGATAATAATTATAAAACCTATATGTTGGCCCGACCTGTTAGTAACATTCATGCAAAATTTGAAGTAAATCCATGCAGTACTTTTTAAGTTTAGCCCGGACGGACCTACCCTATCCTACAGACGAACAGACAAAAATTCTAAAAACTATATTTTTGGCCTCGCTATCGATTGTAGAATTCTTTTAAAAAAATATTCAATGTACAATTTTGACTTCATTACGATTTTTTTTTTTTTTAGATAGACAATACGCTAAAGCAGGCAAAATGCCTAGGGCAGCTTCATCGCTATGAGAGGCGAGTGATAACAACTCGAGCCTCTGTTTATGGTCGATAGGGGGACAGACCCCCCCTTCTTTCCCAGACGAATGGGAGAAGGCAAACCGGACTTATTGCGAATTAATAGGTAAACTATTATTATCATGGCCGAGTACGATTTTATTATACAAGGTTGTTAAAAGCGAGAGGCGTTAAATGAAACCACATATTTAATGTATCATTTCCAGGGTACACAATAAAAATCAGATCAATCGGAACAATAGTTTAGCCACAGGAATTTTTTACAGTTTTTTCTCACTTCGTACACTCTGTATTACGTCAGCTGACTGCCGGCCGGCTGACGGGGTCATTACCCCGTGTGAGGTTGCCGCTGGCTGCTGCCGTGACTTCAAAGGCTGTTTACGTTTTTTCTTAATTAGTAAGCCATTTATTTTGTTTGAAAAAAGTGTTTTCATATACTTCGCGTATTTTTTTAATTAGTTTCGGATTAATAATAGGCACTTATAGTATACGTAGTTTTATTTAGTGCCTCTCGCTCGTATCAACCTTGTATGTATAGATTAGTGGGTAGTGCGACGCAGCCGAGTTGGGCCGGCACGACAGGGACAAGTATTCTAATTTAAAAAAATTAAATGAGACAGGTGGGTTAAAGCAATATGCATTAACCGGTGCAAACTGGTATTTTTACTATTTTTTTATTTATTAAACTGGTATTGAGTATTTTTATTGGTATTTTTATTTAAACTGGTATTGAGTAGACAATTTTATCATGTAATGTGCAAATTAACAAGTCAATGGCATTAGTGGTCTAGAAATCCAGACAATACAAAGATATGAGAATAGGTAGTAATTGGTTGCCTTATGAGTCGCAAAAAATCCGTCTAAAATTTTAAAAAGAACATTAGCTGCATATTTTTATTGTATAGATGAGATATTTTTGGCAGCTGTAATTTATTTCGTACACTATTATCCTCTCTTGATCCTCTTAATATGTTTGTATGTATCTTGGTATATTTACATTGCTAGAAGAAATTAGTTGCCTTATTAGTAGTAAAAATTACTTCTATACAGCTTAATATACTTTTTTATTGCTTCTATGGAGCCTTTTTGGCAGATATAATTAATGTATGGAATTTGACAGATGTCAGTTTATTACTAGGTTAATAATAATAATAATAATAATTGTTTATTTCAGACATAGTCCATATTGTGGTTAGTAACTTAAAGCCTTATACTTACGGTTATTAACAAAAACACTTAAAAAAATAAAAAAATAATTAATGCTTGAATAAGTGTATATATGTGTAATATCTAATATCTTTAAACGAGCAATTCTTGTATATTTATATATGTGTAATCAGGATCTCGGAAACGGCTCCAACGATTTTCATGAAAGTTACAGATTAGGGGTTTTTCGGCTCAAGGAATCAATTTATCAAGGTCCCAGGTTCGATAAAAGCTCGGTTCTCAAGATATAATAATATATAATATCAGCGCCATCTATATTATATTATATATAATTATGGTTTTTTTACTCCTCAATAGATGGCGGAATTCTGTCTTTTTATGTTTTATCCGAGCGAAGCTCGGTCAACCAGGTACTATATAATAAATGTGTATAAGGGGGAATATGCACACGCCGAGCGTAACGAGAATGCATTGTCATCCTTGACCTGAAAAGTCTTCCTTTACAATGTGTGACGGGTTAAACACAGTAAAGTTGACAAATGGAGAGATGGCGCTAACTAGGTATCTAGTAAGGGAGTGCCGTTGCTTTACGCCTTAAGGCCTGCGCAAACAAGGGATTTTTATCAGCGGACAAAAATGTATGCAAAGTACCGAGTACATTTAATCCCTCATTTACTTTTCTCGATACAGTCGTATGCGAGTTTCATTTTAGTGGACAAAAAAGTCCGCGGACAAGAATACCTCGTCTGCACAGGTCTTTAGCCGTAAACGAGTGGTACCTCCCTGGCCGTGTTGAACGAATTTTGCCTAAATGTTATTGCATAATATGGCTTATCTTAAAGGATAAAGAGCTGTAAATACCATATTTATTATGCGCAAATATATTTTATAAGTACATAATAGGAAAGGAAAAAACATGTTTTTGCATTAATTGTTATTTTTATCGCTAAAAGATTAGATGCAATCAAAATCAGATAAACAACTTCCGTATCCGTACGTCTATAATAGGCCCTTATCAGAAAAGTTTGTGACATATTGGCGAATGATTATGTAATCAATATAGCCGTGTGGTGAGATCAGATTAGATAACGATGTGTCACCACATCAATTTCTAATTGTGGGTGTGGTAAGCGTTGACAGGGATCGGGAAGCAGCGTTTTCCTTAAGATATAATTCTGTACTTCTACGCTTACCAACTTGCCTGCCAAGAGTGGGGAGTATGGAAATTTCCCCTGTGATCAGTCCCAAAGCTGACCCACAGCTCAAATAAAGTCCCACAGCTCAGGCAGTTAATGAACATTTACGCCAATATCGATAATTAATTTTTAAAACCAAAAAAAAAAAAAGAATCGTGATGAAATTCATTAGAAAAGTAAGAATAAAAAAGGAAGGATAATTTGCTGCCAATTTGAGGCGTGTATTTTGAGTAGTCCATTGGTGGAGAGGGGGGAGGGGCCACACGTGGCCATAACATTTATAAAGATCTATGTACCTAGCATAGATGTAAAATTATTGTAATCCAAAAATAACTCGTAAAAACCCCCTACAATACCCAAATATTTCCTTATAATAATATCTTTCCATCTTTTTCTTGTTACAGGTAATAGTAAATATCCCCCAGGCGAAAGCAGCTGACAGCATAATGGGGATCTCTTGTATAATAATTCTGCTTTTGATGAGGGTAAGTCGCTTTGTAACATATTTTGTGGTTATTGCCTTATTAGGCTTTGATGAAATTTCAGGGTTTAGCAATTTACTGTATTACGTGTGTTCTATAGAAAAAAAACATGACCATAGAGAAATTATTTTAATAATGTCACAGTTAAGAATTACGAGGTTATCATATCGAACCCTTATTTTTGTATAATTTAACTAGCTGTGCCCCGCGGTTTCTCCCGCGCTTAAATTCCAAGAAATCCATATAAACTTTAACACCCTATTTCACCCCATTAGGGGTTGAATTTCTAAAAATCCTTTCTTAGCGGAGGCCTACGTCGTAACATCTACCTGGATGCCAAATTTCAGCTTGATCCGTCCAGTGGTTTGGACTGTGCGTTGATAGATGGCTATGTCGCGTTTGAGTTTTATATATGTAGACATGCCTCGTAGTCTAGTGGTAAGCATACTCAACCAGAGTCGTGAGGTCCCGCGTACGAATCCCGGGTCGGACCAAAAAGTATTGGGATTTTTCAATTTCTAATAACAGTCCGGAGTTAGGAAGTTGGCGGAATAGAGAGTGCACTTGTGTCTAGCGCGCACACTTGTGCACTAAAATATGTCCTGCGCAGATGGCTCGTCTCTACAGAGATGGCCGCCGTATTCGAAATTTGGCAAAGGCTACATTATTATTACATGTGGAATGTTAAAGTGTACATGTACATGTTACTAACATACATACATGTTCGATCAATCGCCATGATTACTGAGCTCGGGTTTTGTCTGTAATCTAAGATTATTTTTATTAAAGCGTTTTCTGATTTCACTGAAAATGATTGTAGATGTGAAAATTTTGTCACATCTAAAAATATAGGCTTTATTTTATTTCAGTAGGTACTGACACTTCTCGCTGAAAATTCGTATAATATATTGATTAAATAATATACTTTATTTTTATACTATTTCCACTTTTTGTTCATATAAATACATGTCGATTTGATCATTGACCAGCATCGTTATGGCCACAGCGACCCGTGGCCCGGATACTTAATACTTAAAATTTTGTAAGATTAGATGTCTCATACATAATTAATTAGTAATGAGCAATTATTTCTTACTTCAATTACAAGAAACTTGATAGACTTAGGGTAAATAAACTCAAAATAACTATAGATATCTTCAATTTATACACTTGATTGTTTTATCACTTTTTTTATCTGACTTTAAATACTACATTAAAAGTATTTATTTATTTAAAGTCATGATCTATTAATTAAATTTAATATAAAAAGCAGCTTTATAATCTTTAATGTGAGTAAGGTACCCATTATTGTAATGCAGATAAAATAAAATAGACAAAATAACTAATTATTCCATAAAATAAATAAAAGCATAACATTTGCAACTGTAACTAGATATTCCATACTATTTATAGTTTTTGCTAAGGTGATTACCGTAATTAACGAGTATTTGAACAGTTTTAAATATATGTAATGTACAGTATTCTGTAACCTTATCTATATAGAATCCTTATGTATTTATAATTTTAATAAAACGCTATGTTCAGATTTTTATCTTGGGTGGTTTATATTTAGATTGGTAGTTCACTTCGGCAAGCTAAATTTAAAGAGGTACCTAGTGCCACGCTGCATGCATGCAGCGGAATTGGGCTGGCACGACCGCAGAGGTACCTCTAACAGCCACGATACCGACGTAAAGTGATAGCTTTTTCATGGTGCAGGGGGCTAACGAGCAGTTGGAGCCATTTTCATGAGTATTAACGCCTATAGACATCCGCATAGAGGCTATAGGTACAGATGCGCTGCCCTCCTTCCTCCTCCCACCACCACCATGGGCCACCGGCTACTTACACACAGCACGAAACACGACAGCACAGCTGTCACTTTACGCCAGTCTTGTGTAAGCGAAAGGTACCTCCGCAGCCCAATTCGGCTACACGCAAGCATGTAGTGTAGCACTACCTCCTTCTAAGCTTTGCTGTCGCGTTTCGTGCGGTGTATAAGTATCCGTTTGCCCATGGGAAGTAATTTAGCACTATCGCGATCTAGAGTAAGATATTCAAGATACTTATAGGTATCATCCGAACTCGTTACACTCCAATACTCAGTTTTCTCGAATACGACCTCCACTTCACACTTTGCTCGAACAGCTTTGATATGCAAATGCCAGGCATGGCCCCGAGTCTTCGGGATTATAATTTTAAATAAAGCAAATGCAATTTTGTTTAAAATTAAAACCGAGAAACGTGTTTCAAAACGATTGTTCATTTTTATAATTATCGTATAATGGCCGCTGGAGAATATTAAATGATTCTACGATTTCGCTATCGTTCGAGGAGGAACCTCTTGGGAGTCGTAATGGTGTGATGGAGTTTTTGCAACAGGTAGTGTCACTGCTGCAGCCAAATTTGGCCGGCATGACCGGGGCTACCTCTCGCACATAATTTTGCCGCGAGTGGAAACGGAGCGCGATCATGTAGCTGACACTACCGAGTTTCGTGCGGTGTGTGGATAGCGCAGGCCTATATGGTGAAAAGGATAAATATGGACGCATCTGCCCAAATAAACGTGCGAATGTTTATGGTCGACAATAGTCGCCAAATGATTCGTTTGCCCCCCTGTGACGTAAAAGAAATGCGTTACAGATTTATCTGTGCTATCCTCTTTAACGGCTACTTCTTCTCGTGTCAGTTTTCAGCCGATCAAATTTTATTCGGCCAGTACTGTGCCACATCTGTAGCGGCAACATTATTCTTGGGCACAGCGGACACTGGAGTAGATGCTCCATAGATTGGGTCGGATGCATTCGCATTGCTACTAGGGCCTATCCTTAGTATTATCAATTGCGTACATACTAAATTTAACTTTATCTCTGTCGTGAGCATTCAAATAGTATAATGTGCCCCCAGCCATGATAGCTCATAGAGCCCTTCTAGCTCAAGACCCGTATCGGCCACTTTTTAGCTGCCACGCGTGAGCTGCTCCCCTCCGTCAGAGGTGGGGAGAGGAGGACACCCGCTGTGCTTCTGGCCAAGATAATAATAGCATAACCTATTAATCTTAATAATCCGGTTTGCCTCCTCCCAGACTAGCTGAGAAAGAAGCGGGGGTCTGCACCCCCATCGACCATAAATACAGAGGCTCGAGCTACAGGGTACTCGCCTCTCATACAGATGAAGCTGCACTGGGCCTTCAGCCTGTTAACGTAGAGTCTACCTAAAAAAAAAAAAGTATAATGTGCTTCTTTCGTCCAATAATCACTTGGGCAATAATAACCATAGAATAGAATGGAATAGAAAACGTTTATTCCGTTACGCTATTGATATACACTTAAAACCACCCAACGCTAATAACATATAAAATAAGCTTACGCTGTTAATAAGTGGGCTAAAATAAAGATACAAGTGCAAGATATTCCCAGTCGGCGCGGCGTTGCAAATACGCTGATGCCGACGTTGGATCAGCCAATAGTAATTAGGTCTAAGTTAATACAGAGCGCGGTATATCCTGCGAGGCGGTAAGTCGATTAGCGGTGTAATCTACGATTAAAAAGAGGAAATAGCTCCTCATCCATTCCCTGCGGTGTCATAGACTGAGATGGAGTATCGTAATAGATGGTGCGCGGTTTTAGTTGGGTTTTTCATCTTATATGCGATACTCGCGGATTTGTTTGTTTATCTTGTTTTTATTACGCTAGTACTAGCTAAGTAAGAGGTAGTGCCACACTGCATGCTCGCATGCAGCCGTATTGGGCCGGCACGTCCGGGGAGGTACCTTTCGCTTACACGAGACCGCCGTGAAGAGACAGCTGTATTGTCAACGCGACAACGCGCAACGTTTCGTGCGGTATGTAAGTAGCCGGTGGCCTATAGAAGTAGAAGGAGAAAGGAGGGAAGCGAATCTGTGTCGACTGCTCG
>LUGF01006278.1:67164-78345 GCA_001625245.1 Calycopis cecrops
GTTATATATTAAATGCTTATCTAAATAAAAAATAATTGGGAAAATCAAGAACTTTGTACTCCTCTCTAGAGCTATTTATAGCGGATATTTTTCAAATCGTAGAAGAAATAATCATGCCTGGGCTTGAAAAGATCCGCTCCTGCAATATTTACCCCTGTGTCTCATGTCCAAAATAAATATATCGTAGGGTAGGTAGGTTAAAGGAAAAATGATTATAATACAAAAATCGTTTATATTTTACTAAAAATAAATAAATCTCTTAAGTCTACTCGTAAGGATATCTTAGCACCAATACGTTACAATTAATAAATGCACTTTGTGACTATTCGTCTGAGTTTCTTCATCACGGGCGTACGTCGAAAAGGCGGGGAGTATAAGGCCTGGATTCACGGGTTCCAAATAGTCCAGAAGTAGTAGTAGTCTATCATGAACCGGCATGTCAAAAAATTTCGTTTCCACAGGTTCCTGGTATGTGTAATTAGCTAATGGTCAAGTATCAATTGCTACATGACAATTTAATGTGATCTGTGAAATCTGCTCTATTAATCTTAACCTTAAACTCTAACATGTTCTTCCAGAGTTGTAATCCCATACGAAATGAGTGATGTCACTGCGTAGTTTCTACTCTTCTCTCCTAAGAGATACCTACATCTGGTACAAGAGTGTTCGTTGGTTATCTCTTATGCCTTTCCAATCATTGCCTATGGGATATTCTGGTCCTCAATATGAATCTCAGGGTCATGTTAGCGGACCAGTTTCACTCCTCACCCGTCCATGGAAGTCGGTGAATTATTTAGCAACCAGTTTTAGGTGTCTTATAAGAGCCCTCGAAATGGCCGTGATCTTTCCCTTCTTAACATGAACTTCATTCCATCTTTTAATTAAACAATAATAAATGAACATGTTTTTCGCAGTTTAGTTCTTTCTAGAATTAATTGTACTTATATGATTTTGATGCGTCAAAAACATTCTAGAAAAAACGCCTGCATTATATCGAATTGTACTTCTTAATAATACGCCTTTAAGTCTTAGACTTATTGTCTCACGACACTTTGCCTCTTGAACATGGGTTTGGATGCGGACTTGAGTTTCTCTGATACGACGTGGGCAATTCTGGAGCTGCGCTGCCACACCAGCTCGCGAGTTCGTTCGTGGTTGCTATCCACGCGAACCTGGAATCAAAACAGCCAAAAATATATTATTTTCTTCCCATTTGGATATCAGGTAAATTGTTAAATTGCCCTGATGAAATAAGAAGGTAACAAGACGACAAAATGCTACACGGCCAAAAGAGAATAAATATGGATTGTTTTTTTAATCATTATGCAACTGGACAAATTCAGCAAATGGGGACCCCATTTGATTAATTTATCCCCGGTTTCAGTCGGTCACGCCTCTGTCAATTTGATGTGGCTCAAGCCTGATTAATTACAACACACAATTTAAGACGGTATAGTATAGGTCACGTGCAATTTATTATTGCATCTTAAGCCGGCTCATAGAAAACACAAAATTTATCTCAAAGTTGAATCAGTCAATCTGGTATCCAATCATATCCAAAATAGTACATAAAGTAGGTACTACTGTTATCTGGTTTCCAAGAGTACATAAACTTGATTTTTCAATGCGTCTGCTTCTGCAGATGAAGATTATATTGCAATACATCTAAACATTTGTTTCCCCGTTAGTCACATTTAACGTTTATATATAGGTACAAGTAATTCATTAACATTTAGACTAATTATACACGCTGAACTGCATAACCTAATTGGGCCATATTATTCTGCCATTTAATAACTTTTGAATACTTAGATATAGTTAAAGTAGTCGAATTAAAATAAAAACAATTTCAAATACCACTTATTTAGCAAACTACGATAAACTTTATCACTAAAATGTTGTCTGGATCTGAAATTCTACTAATGTTAAAAATAGAAAAATTTATGTTTGTATGTTATTTCTCTCAAAAGCTTCTGAAAGGATTTGAATTAAATGTGGTAAAAATATGTTAATAAGTTTGATTAGCTTTACTACATTAATTATAATTAATTATTGTAGAAAAGCTAAAAATAATTATTATTATTACCTGCTTAGGTTGCAACACTTTGATCGAATGCAGCGTCGCGACACCTTCGTTATTGACTCGCAGTGTTATTTTACCGGACATCTCTGCTGTCGTGGCTGTTGCTGATTTCAGTTCTTTCTTAGCACCACGGCCAACCTGAAAAATGATATCAAGTATAAGTCAACGTATCAAAACCAGACATATATTACTGCTTATAAGGTTTCTGATAATCCTTCATTGACCTATTCCATCGATAGTCTAACCAGAGTGATTGAGCGAGAACATGACAACACAATACATATTTACGCCAATTTCATAAAACACTGTACAAAGGTGCCTATAACGTGAGCAACTAACAGTCAGACAGCGTATCTAACAGCTAATATCAATATTTACTTACTTCTTTTTCGACTCTTAAAATGAGTGGTCCCACTTGGAAATTGCTCTTCACTGTAGTATGATCTGACATAATACTGACAGCCACATCTCCGGTCCTGTGTAACGATGATAATCCATACAGTGTGCCCTTAGCCCTTGGCTTTGACTTTTCGGCTGATTTCACTTTGTTTTTCTTGGCAGGTTTCTTAGTAGTTGTTTTTAGTGGTGGCTTGGTAGTTGGTTTGAGCTTATTAGTTTTTGGAGGTTTAGGTTTAGCTGTTGGTTTTGCTGTGGTAGCTTTAGCTTTTGCTCTTTCCATTCTAGTATTTTGGTTCATAGATCTTCCTTCTGATACATTCTTTTCATTTTCGCTAACGTTTAAATTCGCTTCGGTGGGCACTATTTCTTCTGGTTTCTTTTCCTCTTTTTGTTCTTGAACTTTGTCTTCATTTTTAACTTCAGGCACGGTTCCTCGGGCTGCGTTCTTTTTCTTATTCGTTTTTTTTCTAAAACATAAAACATACTTTGTCAAATCAATATATAATAAATAGAATTAGATCTATAATCTATTTTAATAATCTTGTTTTTATACACTTTGCTATAATAGAGTTTCACTTTTGGGCCTATTCTATATTATGATTAAACGAATCATAATTTACACGTCCTTTGTAAAATCATACGTATTCGATTTCACCGAAAGTTGTCGCGATTAGTAAGCTGATCTTAAAAAATTAAAAAAAAACATTTGTTATGTTGTGTATTTGCTTTGAGATTATTATCAACCAAATCTAATTTATTTCCTGTAAGTAAATGTTTTATTTCATCTCCTACGATCCGAATAGAAACCCTTCAATTTTCATAGGATTATATGTATTCATGCAATACCTCGGGTACCTATGCTAAACATTATGTAAAAATATGTTGACGTCAAGTTTCGAATATTCTGCTCACTGGCCGAAGCAAAAAAAGGCCAACAACAAATGGGTTTTGCTATCCATCGTTAGAAATTGTATTCATTTTTGAGGCATCACGATTAATTTAGTAACTTGTCCTTCTATCAGGAAAGTTCTAAGACTCGCTGTGGTCACTCCACATTCTTAAGCTTTCGCGAATATTACTCACAACAACCAAATTTCTTTAATTTATTATCATGTACTTACGGCTTTGATTTTGTCTTATTCTTCTTGGGCTTTGATTTCTTCTTGCTTGCGTCGATTGGCTGCAGTTTTACACTCACAGGGTCATATGAACGTCTCAGTATTTCGTTCATTTTCTCGAGTATGTTATCAACGAATTTGTTATATTTGGTGATGTACACCGCCGGCACCGCTTGTTTCATTTCGGCCTCGTCAGCTAAAGCACCTGCGATACGATTCTTTATCAGATTCAATTTAATTTTATTACTTATTCTAGATTCAGAATTTCAACTAATCACTCATCCTAAATTCAGAATTTAATGGTTTTGACTTTGATAGAAACCAGTGCCACAAGACATAACAATATGCAAAAATACTTAATACTCGTTATGAATGGTGGTAATTGATTTTTTTTATAGTAGTTATTACCCCTATAATAACTGGTGACGCCATCAGATATGAGCACAGTTTTTATAAGGTGTTGTGTATGTCCTATCCTTCGTTCTTCTCATGGGTAAATTATTATGTAATACATGGATGTAAATTTATTCTACTTTAGTTGAAACACTATATATTTTATTTTATCCAGCTTATGTTGATAATCCAATGAAATGAATTATAATGTATGATGATATGCATATATACCATTAATAGATTTAATAAATTGAGGTTCAGTCATTTCCAAGGAAAGTTAACGGAAAATAAACTAAGTACCTGTAGCTAGTCTAGAAATGTCTAGTCTCGAGAGAAGACTCCCAAGAGACAACGTTCTTTGGGGTACCGTGTGCGTTCCTCCCTGGAGACAGCGGGGCCCCAAAATCTATAACACTGAAGATGTTCACGGTTCCCCAAGCTAAGTGTGGCTGATATCCTATGAGGATTTCCCCACGTTAAAAAAAAGTACCTTTAGGTTCTACTATCTACTAGTAGTACAGCTAGTAATCTACAGCATCTTAATTATAGAGCATACGGGGGTAAACGAGCGTCGGAGTTATTTGAGTACGCCCGACTCACATTAACATCTGCACGGTTAATGGTTATCAAGATGCGTTGCCCTCTTTCACCACAGAAAGAAAGAAAGGTTTTAAAGAAAGACTATTTCCCCTCAGGATAATAATAATCGATAAAGTCGACTTCTAAGTTGCAAGCGTGATGACTGACAACCTGACAAACCTTATAAAGTACTATCCATACATTTATTTTTAACAGACACATGGCACTATACTATACTAGCCCTAAGTTATGTACATCGAAAATGTATTTAATATACTCATGTTTCATAAATTTAAGAAACTGTATATATTTAAGATTATTATTATAGAAATAATTATAGTACTTATATAGATACACGTCCATGACTTAACCAAGATTCGAACCCGCAATATCTGACAAAATATGCACGCCGTACCCACTACGTTTCCAGTCGAATCATTCAACATTCTGAAGTGAATCTTTATTTCTCTAAATCGATTCTATAAATCCAATTTGTTTTCGGAGAAAGTTTCGATAAATTTCATAAATAATTAATTTCCTTCGAATTTCTCTATCATAAAGCTGTACCAGTTTTTAATTCGTTGTATTTATTTGTATTAGTCTTCTGTATTGAAACTTTTTTATTAAATACTTGCTTAAATAAATAATACCGATTGATAAACTATTATCAACTAATAGTCCTACTAATATTATAAATTTGAAAGTATACGTGTAAAATTTGGCACATATATATTCTAGATTGTCATAATCTAGAATAACATAAAAATAATTTTATCGAATAAAAATAAAAAAAATGTATTCCTTCTCGGTCTTACTTATAAATAATATGTTGATTATACCTCCATTAAATTTTGCAATACTTTTCGCAGCGAAGGGACAAAATAGGATAAAGATGATAATAGTGATATCATCATTTGCAAATAAAAATAAATATGTAATATCCACTCAAGATTCTCTCCAGCATTTTTTATAAAATGGCATATTCATAAGGACTTTACAAACGTACCTACGTTCAGTTATTTTTATGTGCCTTTCAAGCATAAAATCATTGTTTCTACAAGTTATTAGTATTTTAAGTTTTCTGCCTTAAAGTTAGTCGCATAACTTAGGTACTTGTTTTCTCTTGTTATGAATTTAAAACCGTTTTTTTAAGATTCGCCTAAAAGGACAAACGCGCCATCGCAGCTATTTGGTAACCACCAACGCCCAATAACATCCACATATGCAAATATTTTCCCCTCCTTCATCATATAAGTCTGTCTAGTCCTAAAGCCCAACGATACGAAAAACAACTACCTTATCTATCAATTATTTTAAGGCGATATCATGTCAGTGGGAGGTACCGCCAGCCCAATTCAGCTACAATGCATCACAGCACTCTCACTCAAAATACTAACAGATTTACTAGATAACCGTACCATAGGTAATCAGATCTGAGTAAACATTTCCCAGTAACTTTTGTTATAGATATGCAGAGCCACATAATTATGTCGATAAAAACTATACGTAAGTAGAGTTATACGCCAATATGGATGCGCAGTGTCTTCCTCGCTTAAATACCGGAGAGAGCCTAACTTGTAACACTACTAGGTACTCAACTACTACATAATTATAAAACAGCTAGCAATTGAAATATGCGTGAAACAGCTTAATAAAGTCAATAATTCAAATTAATTTCCTTTTAATTGACTAATATCAATTCTTATCCGTCTATAATATTTCATTCTCTTCCGACTTGGGTATAATTAATCAAAAGTAATTATTAATTGCGACAATAGCAAATATTATATTACTAAGTGTTCATGACATCACGCAAATGAATTATCATAATTAATCGTACTTAAATTCAATATATGCACGTGTAATTCTGCTCACGCGTCGGCACGCGAACTCCTAACTGTTACCATCTCTACGAGCCGTTTGAATTCTAATAGCCCATGACAATTAATAAGTCCAGTCAACGGTGGATTTTCTATTTTCCACACGTAAAAGAAACTACATGCCAAGTTTGAACACGATGAGACCTGATTGTATTCTGAGCATATCTTTTTGTTTTGGTTGCGTTCAAAGCTTACGTATTTAATTGCGTAAGTAGACTCGAGAGTACGAACTACAGATTTTACAAAGCTAGACGCGACTAATTTCTTTTCTGTGAAAGGAAGTCGTGATCGTGTTCTATCAACTTCGAGTGTTACCGGTACCAAACGGGTTTCATTTAGGTCGAATATGACTCCTCGCAACTCTCCCAGAATTTCACAACGACAAACATTTAAAAATTTCTCTTTTCGCATCTCATTATCTCGTTTTCACTGTGTCGAACGTTCGACACGCAAATTTCTGTGGTTTCGTCATTCGAGTGAGAGTAATACGAATCGAGTTACTTTCGACGATTAATCTAACCGGCAAGGTCGTTCCTGGGCGAGGTAAGCAAGGTTAAAGAAAGAGTCAAGGCTGTAAAAGAAATCGGGCGGGTTCATTGAACGTGCTCCGGATGAGAAAGTAAGCGGACGCAAGCCGCAATCCTGAGTTCGACCTCATAACATACATCCAAACAAAACTAGTTCCTTGATAGGCTATAGAGAGCGACCGGGCTACGCGCAGGTTTTTTAGATTACAATCAACATATATAGCCGCTATCACTTAATGGAATCGTGTCTTATATACATAAATATGCCACGTCTCCTAGGTTAGGAATGGGGAAATGGGAAATATGTTTTGTGCGTTATATTACATAAATAAATCGGTCAAAAGGCTAGTTACTTATATACTTGTATGGAATATACGGTATGTTTGAATATATATAAGTTAATATAGATAGTTGGGGTTATGTGGGTAAAATATAAATATAGATATGTATTTTGACTAGTATATATTTATTTATCAACATCCAAAAGTAAATTATGACTAGATAATGTCACTGACAATGATGCAACTAGAATTCTGACCGATAGAGCAGTGCTTTTTTTAAATGAATATTTACGCACAAACCATTCTAGGTAAGATTGCTTAATAAATTTACACAAAATATAGAACAAACAGATTTATTTAAAAAAAACTGCCACGGAACCAGTGTGACATGATCTAGACATTAATTTAACTTTTTATCTCAGCTCATACTTACACTTTCACGCATCATTCACGCTCACTTAATAAATTAAATAAATAGAATAAATAAATAGTCAATAAATAGCTTAGCTAAAAAGTGGCCACGGCCACTTAGGTGGATATAGGGTCTGCACCCAAACTCCTGCGTCATCTAACTATCTGAACTTTTTGTGTTCAGCCGCTGGGACCGCGGCGGATGTCGACGTTGCTTTGGTTTTCTTTACTTTGACGTGGCTGGTTTTTTTCCCGCTCTTTTTTTGGTACGCCGAGACGCTTGCTTTCAACTTTTTTGACTCACGTGAGTGCTTCGCGGAGATGTTCCTTCCAAGCGCATCGGAAATGTCGTCATCGTCATCGTCGTCATCGTCTTCGTCATCATCATCGTCGTCATCGTCGTCGTCTTCAGGGTCAAGTGCGTCAGTAATGTCTTCTTCTTCCTCCTCGTCATCTTCTTCTGCCTCTGTATCTGCGGCGGCTACGACCTCGGCGCTAGGGGCTGGTGGTTCTACTTCTGCGCTTGCAGGTTCCCTTTGTCCGCCCTCTACCTCCTCGCCTTCTGCTACAACATTTTCGGCAACGTCTCCGTCTTCCGACAGACCCGCGCCTTCCTCTACGGGCGCCGCAGCGGCTGCTGCGACTGGTGCAGGCGCTGCCGCTACTGTGTCAGCGGGTGCTACAACAGCCTGTACTCCTGATGTGTCATCGTCGTCATCATCATCGTCTTCACCTATTAAAATGAAATGACGTTTAATACCAAAAACAAGCAATACATTTACTGCTCACTCTATATGGCAAAGTGATATCAAATATGGATTCTATGGAATTTCAATAATACAGAACAGTGAGCCTTACGCAAAAATATTATAACAAGATAATTCTAAATTTACTTTGAGAGAGGTAGGTTGCATCCTGAATGCATAAGATTATGAGCATTTTTTGCTCCTATTTTTAATCTAGGAATATTCATCATTTCAAGAATCTAAACTGATGATAAATATAACAATTATTGTCAATGTATTACCTCCAAGGATATCGTCGAAGAATCTTTCTAAATAGTCATCATCCTCATCATCATCAGCAGCCTCGTCGTCGTCATCATCATCGTCATCGTCATCGTCGTCACCACCTTTAACAAAATTAGAACATCATCATCAATTTCCTAAACTATATTCCTACACAAAATACTTATGTACTTTATCGTTTACCCTATTTATCATGTTTAAAAAGACGACACACAAGTTGCATATTTTGTGTGTATTCTACAAACCTTGTAATACTCAATCAAACAGTGTATAAAAACTATATTTCTCGCAGAGCGTATAACTTAACTAATTTTATTTTCTCGTCTTTTCCTACTTCCAAAAAAAATTTCAACAAATATCATACATTATATTATGTCCTTTTTCCTACACTGCATCCTCATATTACTTCACAAATCATTGAATTAGAAAGACTTGTTATTTTACATCAATTAAATTAAGCACGATTTATAAAATAAAAACTGTAATCGAGCGCTCCGATGCGTGAAATCCTGAACTGGCTTTCGAAGATAGAAAGCAATTTCTCTGATTGAGTCTTTCTGTTTGAATTAATTATCGAATGAGAGCACCTGTCACGCTGCTCGGCTCACATACCGAGCGCGTCCTGATTCATTGGAATTTATAGATTGTAACACTTGTGGAGTACGAGGTAGTGCCACGCAGCATCGAAATATGGACCGGGGGATAATATCTATGCAAAATAGCAGCCTGCCGTGAGTGGTGTTTGTGATATCCGATGGCCTATTAGAGAGCGAGGAAGCACGTCTTAATGAGGATGGCTTCGGTCATCAAATGGCTATCAAAAAAACTAACGTTACAATAATTTTCCAACATTTGTACTTTCTTGTGTGAACTTTTGTATATTCTCGTTTACATGTACTAAATATGCTGCGCTGCCAAACACCTAACTGTTTTTGAAACTGTACATTGTGACTATTACGAATTATTAAGGTAAATAAAGAATTTACGTGTACACGCTGCATTTGGTTATTTAAGTTTTACTTTAAAAATGTACTTGGTGTGTGAATGTTTCTATTCATTTTGTATAATAATTATAATATAATAATTTGTTTTGAAGTCGCAAAAACTTATCGATGATTAGAGTATAGCGGAGATACTGTAATAATTTCTACTTAAACATATTTAATCGCGGTTTATTTTATTGAATTATTTTACAAGGACGATGTTTCTTTGTTTTTCAAATAAATTATATTTAATTCAATTACTGAAAAAGTATGTATTTATATATTATTTTATTAATAGTCGATTGTTAATGTTCCTTTATTTAAATGAATTTCCGAAAAAATGGATATGAAATTTTTTTATTTTTTGTCCCTTGTCTTTTCCTTAAGTAGTCGATTTTCTATAGCCTATTTATATCTATTATAAGATGTGTACAAGCTATCATCATACCCATAGAAACTATCAATTTTCTACAATTTATCACTCCCTCAAATGTCTTAAAGATCTACAAAGCCTCAATCTAAGTAGGTTACGACTCAGACATTTACGATGTTGGCTTATGATTACCATAACTTATCCTATGCCATTCCCATGGATGTAATAGAGTTATTATCTTGTGATTATAGCAGACACCTTCAACGAGCTACGTAAAGTTGATATTGCTACGTTGATGTACCGTTAAGTCCTGATCTCAAGAACGGTACATGCAAGTATAACTCGATTTCGAATTATTTTCCGATATTCATACTTAAACTGGCTGATACCGTGACTAAGTCTGATTTTTAAACAAATAACACTAGTGTTATTACTGGTTTCTGCATAACATAAACGGCCTGTATCATTTCCTTTTCTAGAGATGCGATTGTTTAATCGAGATTCTTTGATCTCTACTATGTGTCTGTCATTTGTTTGCATTTTTATAGACTACAAAACACCTATTACTTTTTCTACTGGTATTTTTTTTCTACTACTATTAGTGAGATTTCAATAAATTTCAATTGAATATTGTATTTATTATATTGGTAAATATATTTGAATTGTATACCTATACATGTTCATTCAAAACATCCAAACACAATCAAATGTTTATTAAATATATATATGTATTTTTTGTGATTATATATATATTAGAATTGAAATTCATCTTCACTTTGTACACTTTACCAGTGCTGTGACTAGGGTTGTGCAGCTTCTATGTATATGACAAGACCAGGCTACTTTTTGTTATAAGGGGCAAACGAGCAGTAAGAGCCCTCTTCATGAGCCACCGGCTGCATGCATGCAGCGTGGCACTACCTCTTACTAGGACTCGTACTAAATACAATTTGTCAATTTCTTGCAATTATAAAAACTGGGGAAATGCTAGTTACAGTTCTGCTCTTTGGCTTGTTACAATATAAATAACGTTACCTGCTATCGCGTCGAGGTCATCATCGTCGTCGTCGTCGTCGTCGTCATCGTCGTCGGTCGCGGCGGCCGCCGGCGCCGGCGCAGCCACCGC
>LUGF01006278.1:78356-99517 GCA_001625245.1 Calycopis cecrops
CTGCTCGCCTCCTCACTGACCTCCTGCTTGATCGGTACGGCGTACGCCGACAACACTAAGCAGCACACCGCCGCCAACAACAACAACGACCTCATCTCGTATCTGAAACAAACACAGCCTTTAGTGATGGGGTCGCGATGGCGACAGTACACGCACACCTCGACACTGTTGTTGACACAACACTAAACACACACACGTGCACTTTCTTCACCTTTTGACTTTTCACACGAGTCCTTTGGCTCCGGCGGAAGTCGTTCCGCTCGTGTCCTATGCCAGTGTCCCGAACACTGACCGAGCTTGGCGTACGGAAACGGTATAGCGGCGGCGTCTTCATCGCGCACTCTTTTATAGAGTTACGTCACACACGCGGGGAATGAAAGTAGTGATGGTAGCCGCACTGGACATAGATTAGTGATAACAGACTTTCTCTTGAGCATTTTGCGTAATAAATTTTGATGGTCAACGAAAACTTGATCTCATTTAAATGTAAATAAAAACGTTCACAATTATTCATAATCTTTAGAAATTATACAAAGAAAGCAAGGAACGTGAAATAAACAATAATTTTAAATGTTTTATCAAGATGTGAATGTTACGTAACCGTCTTAAAATTTTGTGAACATAAAAATATGAAACTCAGTTTCAAATTTCTCTAATTAATTAAAGTAAAAAGAACATTTTTATTAGTGCATATTAGTGCTAAGTAACATTAGAAATAATAAATTCACGAATTGATTTTCGTAATAAAAACTAATGACTGAAAACAAAATGAATTCATTTTTTTACTGCAAAGGAAATAGAATTAGGTTACATCTCGTAGCATATAAATCTGTGCTACGAGGTGTATGTAACCTAATTTTTCTTGACTCCCGGCGTTCAAAACAACAAGAGATATTATGTAATATGATTATGATACAGGTAAATTTAGATCAAAAGAGAAGAAAAATGAGTGTGAACTGAACCATTATTTTTTTCAAATATTTGTGTCTTCGTTGAAATTTAATTTGGTTTATCTTAAAATAAAACAAGAGTATTCTAGATTACCTACCTCGATCTTCCTGAAACAGCTTAACTTACATGGTTTTATTCAATTGCGGGCTTTGAACATATTATAACAAAATTGAAACACGTGGTAATTTTTACATTTCATTATTTATTTTTGATAGTTATGACATTTTTATCAAACATTTATTGTTTAACACATCTGTCCCATGTCTGTGGTGAAATGGTGGAAATAATTATACAACTCCTTCCATTAAAGGACGTCTTGGGACTATTTCCTAGTTTAAATATTTACATACATACACATTTACATTTATTACAAAATACTCCATAAGTTTTAATTATTAATAATTGTATAGTATATTGTTGTTTATGTTAATTGTTAATATTGGCATATTATCTTTATAAAAGAAATATTTGTTAATGTATTGCTATAAATATATTACTCCGTACCCGCAGACAAACCAAATATTTGGTTTTTGCGGGATTTTTTGTGTAATTTCTCCTGTGTCTGTTTATGTATTTAATAAATAAATAAATAAAATAAAATAATAAATAAATATGAGTGCATACTTTACTCCTATTGTTGAGACATTTAATTAAAATAACATTGTCTCCTACCTATACATCTTGTATGTGTGTGTGTTTACTGTTTGTAGTCAAATTTCTCCAAAACGGCTAGTCTGATTTATATGAAATTGTCTTTGAGAATGAGACGAATCTTGGTGCAAGAAATGGAGAATAGATCGTAAAATATTATCATCACGAAATTTCCATAGGTTAGGACTGAAAGTTACGCGGATAAAACCGGGGAGTGCAGCTGGTAAACTTATAAAACTAAACACTTTATAAAAGCACTAGCTTCCGCCCGCGGCTTCGCCCGCGTGGATTTCGGACTACAAAAATGATTCAAAATTTTAACTTATTATGTTATTCTGATATAAAAGCTATAATACTGTAAAGTTTCACGAAAATCCGTTCAGTAGTTTTTGTGTGTAAGAGTAACAAACATCCTTACAAACATTCGCATTTATAATGTTAGTAGGATACAAAGAGATGTGCAAAATGTAGGTATTTTATAAAAACCTGCATCTACTTGTAACATAATCTTTGACACCAGAAGAGGGGTGGAACTAAGTTCGATTGACTAATTTATTCGGCTTATTTGCCGCCTCGGTATGTCTTGGAGAAAAGTGTTGGCGTGTGGATTCGGAATTTTTAAACATTAAAAACATTAGTATGTGGGTCCCGAGCCCATACTTTCACTTATGGTTATGTATTCAAAAACGTCTATATATGTTCGTAACGTAACGTTATTCGTAGATATTAGAATTATAAAGCAGTTTTGCTAAAGGATATTGCTTACATAACGTTTTTGATTCGCTTAATTTTTTATGTTGTCTGGTTTTTTTTCTTGTGAATCTATATAAGCTAAGTGGTTTGCTTTTAAAATTCATTGTAGGCAAATAGATGGTCGGATCATCAGCTAAGTGATAGCAAATATCTATCGAATGAATGTCTGAACGTTCATTCGATAGATATTTGAATTCAGAAAACCTGCTGAAACTTTTCTTTCAGCCTTCTTTGTCCCTTCCATCCCTGGATAGACATATTTTTAAGCTGGAATTCTTTAAATTTTCGATTACAGTTTTATTTTTGAAAATACAACTCATTAGAAATTACAGAATTTAAATTTGGATGGGAATAAATTTAAAAAAGGTGGAGGAACTCAATTCGACTGACTTTTGCGTTAATATGGCTAAAAGCTTATTATATATAATTTTTCAATCGATGTTATTTTTAGAATTGGTTTAATATTTTTGTTGCGAGATATTTTTTTTTCCTTTTAACATTAATTATTCTGAAAATTCTGGTGAGGATATTGCAAGTCAACGTCTAATTTTAAATGACCTTTTTTTATCATATCATCCTAGACATGTTATGGCCGTTTCGTCCACACTGCCGGCTCTCCCAGGGCCGGTTGGACGGTGCCTAAAGGCATTTTCCCTGCGTAAAAAAAAATACTATTCCCACTTTTTTATTCTTTTTCTTTATTATAAATTTGAAATCCGAAACAAAGGCAAAAACATAACCCTCCCCCTGACACAGTTGGATAATATACTTACTAGAGATGAGCGTGGGAAAGTAATTAAGTCATTAGTTTATAACTGTAATAGTTTTATGAACCAACAATGGGTAGTAAATTTTCCGCTTAGTAGAGCAACTAGTGATAATATTTTTAGCTTCTTTGCGGGTGTGAAAGCTCCTGCGGCTACTGTTAGCTGTTAGGAGAATGAGTTTTTTTATATGGGGCAAAGGAGCAGCCGAAGGTTTAGGATGACTCTCGAAGCCTATGTAAATTATACTTGTAAAATATAATTGTTATGCAATATGCCTCTTCCCTTCTAATGAGCCATGAAACTACCTCTCCGTTCGTGCAGGATTCAACTCTAATGCATGCTGCTTTAGCCTTACTCTTAGTGTGCATATATGTGCAATGGAGAGCAATGTCTCAGCATACATTGCAGTAGTGCGGCTGTATATGGCGTCAGTTGCAATATACTATTATTTAGTTCGCATATGCGAGCTTTCACTAATGTGAGCACTTAAATAATTTTTTTCACAATCTTCAAATTAGTCCACTTAGTTTGATGAAAGTTATTAATAGGATGAATTATATTTTCTTATCTATTTCAGATTTTCTTTTATAGACTTTTCTTTTATACTGTGTCAACTAGGTGCAAGAGTACATTTAATAACAGACAATTGGAGAAATCGTGGTTTTTCGTTGCCAGACTTCTGCATGACTTCTGCATCCCTACCAGCTTGCATAGGGGTTATGCAGAAGTTCAAATCTTTTTCGTGCCAGTCGACACCATTCGCCGACCGCCTAGGGGTCAATCATCAAACCAACTGCATAGTTGTGCAGTAGCTCGGACCTTTTAGTGGCAAAAGGCGCCAATGACCATCTTTTAGTTTCTCTTTAAATGAGACTCACACTCGTCGTCGTCTTTCGAACTCTCCGACTTTGCACTTTTGTAACATGACATAGTACTGCATCGATGTCGCTACTCTAGGATACTTATACACAATCCCTAGGATACTTATCGCATTACCTTAGTGTGAAAGCAAGGTGAAGTGGTAGATACTACTCTAGATGGAGAGTCTCCATCCCCGCGTCAAACCGGGGCGATCGACGCTACATCAATAGGTTTCCTCACCCATACTTAGGGATCAATGAAATTTTCAATTTATTACCTTTTGACGACTTCTGGAAGCGGATTGTCTTATGAAAAAATACATTTCAGCATAATAATATACAGCTTGATTCTTATAAACAAGTTATCAGAATCAATAGTTTAATTTCACACAATTACTTGACTAAAATAATACAGAAGCTACCATGAACTAACGTAATTGGATATATAGCCTATATTCATCCGCTATTGAATTTCTGTAAATTTTATTTTCGCAATAGACATCGCAAATTTAGACCTATATTAATTAAATACGGAGCGATTCTTTCGGATGTGGTTAATTCTATCGCAATCAGGTGTCATGGCGTCGATGAATGTCGAGCTGTTAGCGAAGGTCTTATTGCAAAAACTGACCTAGATCAGCTCCATTACTTTTATTTCCCAAAAAAACCCAAAACAAAAATATTCCCCGAAACGTTTGCGCAAAAATTTTATCGTCCAGCCGTAAATGAGTCAACTGTCTTCTTCCTACGCAAGGATATTTCGTGAATTTCATCAAGGCGGTTTTACGACTTACCCTTATTTTGTCACAAATACCACCAATAAACAGACTTAAACTTAGTTTTACTAGCTGTCTCCGCGGGTTTATACGTGTAGAATCTATCTCAAGACAGGATTCTTTGGGGAATAAAAAATATTTTGATATTATTTGACAGTACAACAGTAATAAATATCTGTGCACAATTTGCACATAGGTATACAAATTTCTCAATTATAATATGTAGCATTACATGCGTAGACTCGAATTCGGCGGCTGTATTGTCTTCACCGCCCCTCTCTTCTTGGCCATTAGTGTACTCGATCACATCAGATTTGCATATGAAAACACTGAGCTCTTGGTCAATTACAAACCGGGTAAACTAAACCCTAAATATTGTAATAAATATCTGTGCACAATTTACACACACAAACTTTCGCTTATATAAGTACTTAATAGCATTACACGCGAAGACTCAAGACATTTCCGTCGCTGCAATGGCCTAGCCTCTCTCTTGTCATAGGCCGTTAGTGTACTCGATCATATCAATTTTGCATATCGACACGCTCTTCTGCCACAGACCGGGAAACCTAAACCCGTTTTGGGTGTAGTCGGTGGCCACAAATATTTGTATGCGGCCCGAGCCTCGAGGACTTTCTCTCGCATAGCGCATGGCCCCACTGACACCATGTTAATGCTATGACATACACTTTGTCATAGATTTGCGATGATTTTACGATTCAACATCAACTGATGTAGTCAAGCCAGCAAAAGGTTTTTTTTATAGTTATCGAAGTTAAGCGAACAGTCGGAGTCAGTTTCGTGACTACCGACGCCCATAGATATCCGCATATCCGCATATGCGTTGCCCTCCTTATGCCTGCCTCCCCTTCCATCTCCCTTCCCCGTGGGTTACTGGCAACATAGCAAGAAACGCGACAGCACAGTCTAAGGGTCAGCTCACACCAAAAGCGCGGCGAAGGGCAGCGAAGCGGAGCGCAGATTATGTGTCATATGAATTTCAACTTTATAATAATTACTATAATACTTATTATCGCATGAGAAACTCGAACAAGACGCGCGGATTCCCGCGACTGCTCGAGAAGTCGCTGGAATGCTCCAGAAATCGCGAGAAGTCGTAAGTACTATAGTAATGAAAATAAAGTTGAAATTCATATGATACATAAACTTCACTCCGCTTCGCTGCCTTTCGCCGCGCTTTTGGTGTGAGTTGACCCTTACGCCGGTACCGTGTAAGCAACAGGTAACTCCCCGGTCGAGCCGGCCTAATTCAGCTACAGCATGACACTACCTCTTACTATAATGATTTCGCAGCATTACGTTAATGCTTTCTCATGATCGTGCTCTGTTTTTTTATAGTACAAAGCAATCGGGGCAGAGCCTTTTGATCACTGTCGCCGCATATGAACTATACGCATATTATGGATATAATAATTGTTATGCAGACGTAGTGTCTACCTCTCCCTTCCAATAGGCAGCAGGGACCTCAAAAAATACACGGATCGCAACAGCGTAGCTGCCACTTTGCGGCGGGATCGTGTGAGCGAGAGGTGCTTCCCCGGTCGTGCCAGCACAGTTTAAATATGGCTTATCTTAATAAAAGATGAATTGTATCAAAAGAAAATTTATTGTCGTGTGTTTGAATCAAAAATATGGAGCTAAAGTGTGTTGAATCAATAGAATCACTTGCTAATGCTGAATAGAAGATTAAAAAGAAATAAATGGAATTAATCACAAGTAAACAGATTTCACAAAAAAAGTTATTCATTGCTAAATATTTAGAATTTTATGCTTTCGCTAAATGGACGGAAATAAATGGCGAACGAATCGCAGACAACAAATTAGAAATTCTCTTTATATTATGTAATCATTTGAATAAGAATTATCCACAATGTTTTACTATCTATAAAAAATAATGTTTGTAAATCTAATGTACGCCGATGCCTAGTAGTTCAACTGTTTGCGCTGAATATGATAAAAATGGGATAAGCCTTGAACTAAGTAGCCGACCCTGGCGTCGTATTCTAGAAAATTTTTACACCGATGCCAGTGTCTACACAGAGCGACTGTCATCTGTGATCTGACCTCTGCGGTCAGTTTATCATCTGGGTCTATCTATCACTGGGTAAATTCGAACTAACTTAACGGTTCCAACTTCGAATATACCCAGTTAGTAAAACCTATTGATATTCATCCAACTTGTATATACATCATCATATACCACTTAATATGTCTTTCACCACTTACCACTTTATAGATGGGTTCAGCAGCGCGTAGAAATGCAATTTCATTTATATTACAAAATAAAGGTCCTTTCAGTAAAGTCAGTATTTAAAATATTTCCCTGCTTTAAAACTTCCAACTACCATTCATTCTTGTGTGACAGATCACCTACAAACCACACAATTTTCTCAGCTGACTTTCAGTTTTCTTTAAGAGAGAATTGCATTAATTTGACAATTTTTTTTAGGGAGAAAATAATATTTTTATATCTGCATCTATGGATATAAGTATAATGTGCATGTTTGTCATCCTGCTTATCTGTGAATCTTGTAGAACAATCGGCAGCTGACACAACAACTCTTCATGATGCATCTCTCTGAAGCTCGAGATATTGACGAGGCAAAAGCTCATGTAGCAAGCAGTATCGGAAAATGCAATTTTATATACTCCATGGAGTCCTTGTCTCAAAATCTGTTTTTTTCTTACCCATTCCATCTGACATAGAAAGTTGTGCAGTTTCTAACTGTTTTCGCCAACAAATAATGTACAGGAAAACCGTGATCTTGTCACATCTAAAGCGCTAAAAAGTAAAAATTACTTAATTTTTAACTCAAATTGAATGAGTCTTCCAAAAATGTTAAAGTTTGTGTTGTATCTTTGTCATGTTGCCACATTTCTATTTAGACTCATCATTTAGAATGACTTGTTATTCTCTTTTTCTTTTTTATAGTGTAGGAGGGCAAACAAGCTGCCGGAGCCATTTTATGATTACCGACGCCCATAGACGCCTGCATAGAGGTTATACAGGTGCGTTGCTCTCCTTTCTCCTGCTCCCCAAATGAGCTACCGACTACTTACAAACCGCACGAAACACGTTAGTACAGCTGTCACTTTACGCCGGTTTCGTGTAAGCGAGAGGTACCTCCCCAGTTGTGCCGGCACAATTCGGCTACATACATGCATACAGCGAGGCACTACCTCTTACTACATTAGCATATAGCTAATTAAATAATTTTTTATAGCAAAGGAGTGCAGCGGCCGATCAAAACTGAATTGATTCATTTGAGAGACAGGTAAAGCGACGAAGACGATGCTGATGATCCCAAATATTAGTATACAGTATGTTGACAAATACAAAATGGTTTCGACCGAAAATCATTGCAAATATTACGAAACTCGAACTCCGAGAAACTGCTAAGTATTAAGGAAAGTTGGAGAGAAATTGTTACGTAAGCGTCATGATCAACAACATTCTTGTCGTGGAACATGCAGATCGCTCTCAACTGTTGTTTCCTGATGTGTATAAACAACTTGACCCAACTTAGTCATAGAGGTGAGCTGAAAGTAGAAACTGCCAGGCGCACAACCTGTCAAACGGACACAATTTATATTACAAATATACCTACGTATCTGACACTGGGTTATAAATAAATCAAACCTTTTCGCTGCGGCGAATATTTTCCAAAACTCTCAGCGGTGGCGGCGTACAAAAACGTCTTGACACGGCAGCCGTGTCATTTACAATCATTCTAAACTAGATCATAACATAACTTATGTGGCAAACTAAGTTAAAAGATCAGAACACATCATACATATTAAAGCTATGGGCAAAATTATAAGTTGTGACAAACCATTTGAACAAGTAAAACAAAAATAAAAATTTGGCTCATATCAAAAAGCAAATTGCAATGAATTAATATATAAATCAAGTAACAATAATTAAAATAAATTACACTAGATTAATTGATTAATTAAAATTATGTAAATTCAAAATTAGCTATAATTAAATTAAATTGCACGCTTAATTAATTAATTAAAATTATACAACATCCATTCAACAATGATCAAATTCGATGCCACAATTAATTAATTGAACGTATATAGAATTAGATTTACAATAATTAAAAATAAATAGCACGACCAATTAATTAAAATAATACGAAATATAATTAACAATAATTTTATATAAATTAGCAATAAAAAAAATGTCAGAAGTCTTCCCTAGTTATAATTATGTTTTTATGTTTAAAATATTTTTAAATTTTTTTGAGTAACTAAGTAGATTACCCTCAAAGATGTCAAGACTTTTACTCTCCATTGCCAGTTCGTTGTATTGACGAGCCATTCGTGTCAGTGGATTATAATATGAGATATTATTTTTCTTATTCTTATTATAGAATTAACAATTTTGAATAAATAAACTAAGTCTATATATCTGCGTCGAACCTCCAAGGACTGCACTTTGAAATATAAAAGTCTCTCATCGTAGCTTAAATTAGGTAATTTGAGACGAAAGCAAAGAATTTTAAGGCATTTACTCTGAACACGTTCTAAAGCATTAATGTGAATATTGTAGTAAGGAGACCATATAGGACTACCATACTCAAGCAAACTACGAACCAAGGAAAAGAAAATGTGCAAAGTACTGTATGGTCTTTTAAAATCCTTGCTAGTTCTACAGACAAAACCCAAGAGTTGATATGCTCGAGACGTAATATACTGATAGTGTGGCCGGAAAGAAAGTTTATCATCGAAAACAATGCCCAGGTCTTTTGGAGTGGCAGAGCGATTTAATGTGCTTCCGGAAATGCTGTAGTCAAACCTAATTTTGTGACGTTTGTTTGAGAATGACATAACGAAGCACTTACTGGTGTTTTAGTGCATACGATTGTCAGCACACCACCTAGACACTGAGTTAAGATCCCTCTGAAGTGCGACGCAATCACTAACCGTAGTGATAAAGCTAAATATTTTCAAGTCATCAGCATATAAAAGGCAATTACATGACAATCTTTTAGTTAATTGTTAATAAAAATTATGAAGAATAGTGGACCCTAGTGTGATCCTTGAGGTACACCTGACGTTATTACTATGGGTGCAAATCCGAAGCCTTTCAGAGCCACCAACTGAGTTCTATTATTGAGGTAAGAGCAAATCCATCGATACAAGTTCCCCTGTATGGCACACATGGCCAGCTTATGGAGAAGTAACCTGTGATTGGCCACCCTTAGAAAACGCCCGACAAAGATAATTCTTATATTCTAGTAGGTTAGTGACGGTGGAACGGTTTCTAACAAACCCATGTTGTCTTTCAGATAAGATGGGTTTGACATGACTGTATAGAGAATCATACACTACAGATTCGAACAATTTGGCGAAGCAAGATATAATGCTAATGGGTCTATAATTGTCGCAGCGAGATTTGTCGCCGCTCTTATGAATCGGGATGATATTAGCAATTTTCCAGCGTTTAGGAAAGGTCCCGCTCCTTAGTGATTCATTATAGATGATTAATAATGGGACGGACAACTTATTACAACAATTTTTGACAAACCCGGGTGGTATAAGATCTGGACCAGCACACTTGTTTCTGTCTAGTTGAATAATTTTAAGCTTAAGCATTATTGGAGTCACTTCAATGTTATTAATGGAAGTTAGTATACTTCCCTTAGCACAGTCTGACTGATCAGGAGGGAGACTGTTCCCGAGATCCCATTCAAAAACTGACCCGAAGTAAGAAGAGAAAAGTTCGCAAATATCTTGACCACTGCACGAAGAATTGTCCCCAGCAATCATTGTATGTGGAACTGAAACATGACCTCTCCTATTATGGACATATGTCCAAAAGGATTTTAAATTATTTGTTACTGAGTACTCGGTGGATATTATATATTTTTTCTGACATTCCTTTGTAAGGGATTTACATCTTTTACGCAGCAGCGCGAAAGTATCATAATCACGAGGATTTTTATTTACCTTGTATAGTTTATGACATTTATTTTTTCTATAATGCAGTTATTTAAAGCTCTACTATACCAAACCGGATAAGATTCTGACTTTGGGGTCATCAATGGTGTATGTTTGTATGTTATTTTAAATAAGATTTCATAGAACCTATCAGTGCACACATCGATGTCAGATAAAGTTAATTTATTATGCCAGTTAATAGAGTGAAGTTCCAATTTGATATTTTTAATGTCACATTTTAAAAAGTTGAGACGTTTTGTTTTAGGTCGGCTAAATCTCTTGGGAGCACTTTTACCACCATTACGTTTACCTCAATGGCATACGCCATAGATGATAGAAGATGACTACACGGCTACCGTGTCACCCGCCATGTGTTTAAACATTTGTTATTTTACACGTTTAGAGACTTAATCAATTCATTTAAAGTTAAACCACGGGTGTACACGGAAGTTTAAAGTTGTTTTGAGTGGTATTTGAAAAGATTTACCAAGTATTTTCGTAAATATGGAAGGTAAGCGACTTTTTATTCAGATGTACCAAACCATTTATAAGTTATATGTTATAAAATAAGAATCTACAATATTGAAGTGAGTTTCTAAATTTAATTACGTTTATTCTATATTATGTTAAGCTTATTGTATTTGGTACTTATGTTAGTAATGTTTTTGAGTTCATTGAAGGATCAGTTTTTGCATTCGTTTTCAGACCAATACAAGTTTATAATACGATGTAATTATTTGATATGTGAATGTTCTTAGTTGACTCGCAAATACTCATATCTGATGTTATTGACGTCATAAACCTAATACACAAAAAGGAATCATAAAATTGTATTCCCACACTTTGTTTGAGAACTATAATACAAACTATATATATATATATATAACTATATATAACTATAGTTTGTGGGCGTCGGTAGTCATGAAAATGGCGCCGGCTGCTCGTTTGCCCTCCTATATCATAAAAAAAAAACTATAATAAACTCGTCATTGTGTTTTAAAACACAATATGCATTCATTTATCTTTAGGGTTATTGTTTCACAGCCGCACTCACTATTTTTTGCAAGCTTTTTTTATGCACTTTGTGAAGTGAGACCTGACTGCAAAAATACTAGCCGATCAATTAAAGAATAAAATGTTTTTTTTTATAAAGTTAGTACCTACATTATTAAAATTTTACCTTAATTATTAGAATTATTATAAGAGAATAAATAATATCATTATGTGCCTGGACGGAATTTGTTCAAAAGTTTTATGTCTGTTGTAATAGCTGTCTTTTACTCCATTGATATAGTAACTGTAAGAAAATAGCTCTGGAGCCGATATATTTAAGACTTATAAACAAAGTTGTCTCGGACATACAATGGTAGTATTTTTGTCGATATAAGTACTAATTAAAAAAAAATCATTTTACACTGTCAATCGATCGTTCAGTCATTTTGCAACCTGCTCTTGGACTATTCACTGTTTTTACATTTTGTGTTTTGAAATCTTTCAAAAAGCTGCCACTTGAACCGGGCTACAATCTGGCACAATGAACAATTGACCATATTATATCATATCTAAAACAATAATCTAATGTAAATATTTAAAGGCCTTTTCTTTCTTTCCATTCCATTTTGATTTATCATATTGAGGTCTAGAGTAACATGAGTGCATCTAATAGTGACGTTTTCTTAATGCGCCTAATTAAAAGTTATTATTGATACAGCTCATAAAAGGTTGACAATCCCTATTTTTTTCTATTTCATAGAAAATCCAGAAACGAAGCATACAGGCTTGATATACATGAAAAATTATGAAAGTTATGTTCAGGGTTAAACCTTTTAAAATGTAATTTGAGGGAGTATAATCGATTTAAAAATGACACGACTCCCGTGTCATACGCCACACGTTAAAGAAATGTATGACACGGCTGCCGTGTCATCCGCACTGAAACGGTTAAATCCTACTACATGTCTTGTTGAACCGAATTGATCAGTACCGACTAAAGAGATTTTTCTAGAGTCAGGTGAGCCATTTTGGGGACGGAGAGTAACAACATACTCTCTCTCTCTCTCTCTCTTTATGCGGATACTCTGCACATCGGTACTCACTTCTAGACTCCAATTTATAGTAGGTATGCCCTCATAAGTTATAAAAAAATGTAAAGCTAATGAAAAAAGATTTTGATTTAGAACAAAATAGATGTCTATGAGGTGGCCAGATTTTATGCAGACAACTGTTGTCTGTGCCCTGTGGCAGCGGGTCTGCTAGTCGCTGGCGCACTATCGAGGCCGCTGTTGTAGGTACTTTCTTTCGGAGCCGCCACTTCCGCTTGCGCGCTTCCACGCGCAAGGACTTTGCCATTGATGCATTATAAATAGATAAACAAAACTAAAATAGTTTTACCAACACACATATTTTTCTATTAAGGACAAATGTTGGAAATAAATACATTCGTGTCATAAAAGTAAGGTGCTATGCGGGCTAGTGAGTCGGAGAGTCGGAGTCGAGAGTGGAAAATGTTTCCATAATCGAGAACCCTCTTTGTGACCAGGGAAACTATTGCAGACGTTGGGAGGGATCAAGGTATGCTATCGCATTAGCGTGTCCAGTTCCTGCTCCAAGGTCCAGTTGTTGCTGCCAGTTTCAGGGCACCGTAGCGTAGGCGTCCGGCGCGGGCGCCCGAGCCGATGGCACCCGTGGGGATTTAGTGGACATTGAATTTATGCGCGAATCCCACAAACATGGTCAACCCCCAAAAAATGCTAACCCAACCAGATCCAAGCAGGGTAGGTTTTGAAAAATTAACTAATAAACAGCATCAAATATATTAGTATGTTGATCAAAAAAAAAACCCTAATTTCATAATGAGGCCGAAAAAAATATATATTTAGTAAAAATAATTAGTGCCTCAATGAGTGGAGACAAAAACTTGTACTATCAAGTTTTTTATCTATTGGATATTTTTATGGTATAATATCAACGACTTTATCTATTTATATGACATGTATGCCCTTATCACTCACCGCTCCTAATACATTATCAGGTCACTAGGTGTCTACTGACTTTGGTTGTGCTGACAGGCTGATTACCAATTCTTAATGGACTCTCCATGCTCCTTAAGCGAAGCAACTACTTCTACATCATCATCATCAAGTAGTAACAAAAAAATAAGAGGTAGTGCCTGGACGTATGGTTGATTAATTGTGCTAGCACGACTGGGAAATTACCTACCTATCACTCACGTGATATCTTAAGTAATGTGACCGTTAGGGTCAATTCACACCAAGAGCGCGGCGAAGGGCAGCGAAGCGGAGCGCAGTTTATGTCTCATATGAATTTCAACTTTATAATAATTACTATAATAATTATTATCGCATGACAAACTCGAACGATACGCGCGGATTCCCGCGACTGCTCGAGCATTCGCTGGAATCCGCGCGGAAGTCGCGAGAATCGATAATAAGTACTACAGTAATAAAAAAATAAAGTTTAAATTTATATGACACTGAAAGTGCGCTCCGCTTCGCTGCGCTTCGCCGCGCTTATGGTGTGAATTGAGCCTTATGCTGTCGCCTTTCCTGCGGCTTGTGTCCGAGGGACCACTGTGTTACGTGATAGTGATATATGTCACCTAGATGCCTAAGATAGTTTATATATATTCAGTACAGCCCCAGAGGGCATTGTGCATAGATGGTGTGAGTCGCCCTGATCTACCTACGATGTATCGTGTATAATATAAGCAGTTTATGTATGTGTGCCTAATTACCATGCATGTAGACAGTCACACATTAAACATGGTGACAGCGGTGGGATTCGAACCCACGCCCTTGCGGACTGGTGGAGTGAGTGGAGGAGCGAATAAGGTCAACACGTCTGCATAGCAGGAATTTTGGAATAGCCATAAGAAGTACTTTTTGAATTAGGAAGGAAGCTGGAGGTTCCATCGCTCTGGAGCGGCCGCTGGAATCTACCATTGGTGGTTTATAATATGAGTGTATATTATAATGTATAGCTTACCGCTCACTAACGGAACGTTGAAGACTATATAGAAATCTATTTTTAAAATTTTATTGATAATTAAATCAATGAAATCTCTGGGCTAATGTGAACGTGTTTTGTTAATAATTATTTATAGTGAAACAGAAAACTCTTAGTACTTAATATGTCGCACAGATGTCGCTTAATCGTACCTATCAAAGTTTAATAAACTTTTTATTTACATACGACCCCTGCAGAGAAGTACAATAGCGGCAAAAGGCTTGTTAATTTTATTAAATTGTAATAAAAATTTAATCTTTCAGACATTGATGCAGAATCTGCATCAATGTCTGAAAGATTATGGTAATAAACTAGAGCCAAATTAACGCCATCTATTGGCAAATGTGAAAACGTCTTAGATAATAAACCGTGTATAGTGACTACAGTCTCTAAGACGAGATTCAAACTCAATCTACAATGCACGTAGTACACAGCTCAACTCATAGATGGCGTTCAATTTAAACTATTTGGATTCAGAATGCAACATATCTTTGATTATATACACGACGTGTATAATATACCTAGTCAAAGACAACATATATCTTTTTTAAATTCAACAACCAAAACATATAAGTATTGATATAATATCTACTTACTGGTTTATAAATACAATTTAGTAATGAAAGAGAGAGGTATATTATTATTTTATTATAATAACCAGCGTTTTTTTTTTCGCGGGGAAATGCATTTACGTACTGCCACCGGACCGAGAGTGAGGTCCAGTGGATGTGTGTGGGACTCCTGGGTAAACCGAATACCCACTAAAACCAGCCGCCGCCTATACTGAGGTGCCCCGGATCTGTCAGCAACAGGGCACCTCGGATAATAACCAGATTTGGATGGATATGTGGCTTCCGGTAGTTGCATGGTTGCCTGCTCCTGGTTTCACGATCTAATCGTGTGGTAAGCACGTTCCACCACAGACATGAGGTCCCAGATTGTACAAAGGTTGGGATGTTTCAAAGTCTAAAGTGCTCCTGGTTTCAAGATCTAATCGTGTGGTAAGCACACCACAGACATGAGGTCCCAGATTGTACAAAGGATGGGATGTTTCAAAGTCTAAAGTGCTCCTGGTTTCAAGATCTAATCGTGTGGTAAGCACACCACAGACATGAGGTCCCAGATTGTACAAAGGTTGGGATGTTTCAAAGTCTATGTCTAAGTATAGTGATATGGTCCAGATTCAGGAAGTTCGAGGTGTACATTTCCGTGGCTCGGAGTTCACGTCTAGGCGGTGGTGGTACACCTAATTTCTCTCCAGTTATGTCACAACAACCACCAACAGCATCACACTAAAGAACTTGTAGAAACAATATCACCCGCTATTTCCTTTTTCACACACATTTATGCACTACTAGCTTCCGTCCGCGGCTTCGCCCGCGTGTATTTCGGACTTCAAAAATTATTCAAAATTTTAACTTATGTTATTCTGGTATGAAAGCTATATTATTGTAAAGTTTCATGAAAATCCATTCAGTAGTTTTTGTGTGAAAGAGTAACAAACATTCTTACAAACTTTCGCATTTATAATATTAGGTAGTAGGATAATATAGCTAGCGTTGGTTAGATTCTGGACAGAATGTCGACTACGGTTCTCTTGGAAGGATAAGGTATTTTACACATTCCTGCTATTTTTTAAGTAAAGCTTCTATACGTGCGCTTGATATGGGGAGTAAGCTGCCGAGAGCATTACAAAATATAATATTTTGTAATTAAAATTTATCATACTTACTTGCCAACTTATTATTATTAATGTATAAAATGTATTGTGGTGAGAAATAAACTATTATTATTATCCTTAATTTGTCTACTAATTACTTATTATTTAATTAATTGTTAAATTCATTATTATTAATGCAATTATCATTGTGTTAACGTAAGTTGAAAGTCAAACAAACTCGTTAGCTATATTTAATCTGACCTATGATTTATCATCACAAGAACCGATCATTAATCACCAGAAGCCGTCAATATTCAATCACCGAAGTTGTTTACTCAGATTTTGGCCGCCGCATTCCTTTCAACAAATCCTCAATGATTTCGCGTACACATCCTTGTTCTTACAACAACATATTTACTATAAGTCAATCAATATCTTCGTCATCATCATCATCAACTCTTATCAGTCCACGGATCAACGAAGGCCACTTTTAACAAATGTCAAGACAGCTGATCTCCTGCCACTTGCATCCATCCTTCACTTTTTTTTATAGTATAAGGGGGCGAACGAGCAGTCAGAGACATTTTTATGACTCGGCAGTCATAAAAATGTCTCTGACTGCTCGTAGACATCCGCATAGTTTGAACAGATGCGTCCTTCCCCCTCCCTCACTTTCATTGGCCACCAGCTACTTACACACCACACGAAACGCGACAGCTATAATTCTGCGCAGGTAGGTATCGTGTAAGCGAGAGGTACCTCCCCGGTCGTGCCGGCCCAATTCGGCTGCATGCATCCATGCAGTGCACAACCTCTAACTAATACTTTAAGACAGTCATCACTGCTATCATCCCCTTCCATCCTTCACATGCTACTGATATTTATCCCACGTAGTGAGTGGACAAGCAATACTGCGCCTTCCCAAGCGACGTTCACTCTAGAACCACTCCGGCTAAATAAATTTTCTTTTCTATACTATGTTTGGGAGCAAATGAGCAGTCAAAGCTTATTGTCGAAACATCATTGTGATGCAGATACGCAGACTTTGCCTCCCCTCCTAAATTAATATGTAAATTTTTGTTATTATTTAAAACATCGTGGTTTCTTTTATTTCGATTCTATTGTGTATGGTTATATTATTCTCACAAATAATACCATTTTTATTTATTCGAAACGTCTTACGTGTACGCGAACATTATCTACTCATTATAATAAAACAAGTCTTTCTCTGTCCTCGGCTCTATCTACCCGTGATAATTGTTGTAAAGTTTCTGAAACGTCGGGTTTTGGTTTAAATAAACCGCGATAAAATCTGTTACAGTTGTTTTATTGTAATATTTAAAACGCTTGAAGTAAAACACTGACGAAAAAGCTCCATTGTTACCATTCACATGGTTACAAAACGTGCGAACGCGGTAAAGAGACGAAGTGAATGGAAACTCCGGAACGGGCCCGAAACGCGCGCGTCATGTGACCGGGTCACGTGACCGCGTCATGTGACGTGACGTCACGGTCATGTGACCCGCGCGGGGCCTTGACTTTTCCGGAGACTCCTTGCATCATCCGATAACAAAACAGCCTTCTCTAGGAGCATGTTAGAAATATTTGTTGGGGGCCAGTGGCGACACTGGGGTGCGGATGGTTCGTCGGATGATGATGATGATGATTGTTGAATGTTATAGGAGGGCAAACTAGCCTTCGGTGTCCTTTGACTGCTGATGTCGATAAACATCTGAGTTATACAGAGCAGTTGCCCTCCTTCCTTCTTCCCCCACGATGGACCGCCAGCCTCTCACACAGACGCTCACACACACACTCGCACCCTCCCCGGTCGTACCGGTCCAATTCGGCTGCAATCAGCGTTTACCGGCAAATAAACTACAAATTCTATTTCACAAGCTACGGTTAGAACTAATTAATTAGAATAATTTATGTGATAGTTGAGGGTGAAGTATAAGTATTTTCGTAAGAGGTAGTGCCTCACTGCATGCTTGCATGCAGTCGAATTGGGCCGGTACGACCGGGGAGTTACCTCTCGCTTACACGAGACCGGCGTGAAGTGACAGCTATGCTGCCGCGTTTCGTGCGGTATGTAAGTTGCCGGTGGCCCATGGAGGTGGGAGGAGAAAGAAGGGCAGCGCATCTGTATAGCCTCTACGCGGATGTTTGTGGGCGTCGGTTGTCATGAAAATGGCTCCGACTGCTCGTTTGCCCTCTATACCATAAAAAAAAAAGTATTTAATACGGGTAGGGTTAACCCGGCACCCGGCCGGGAGTCCCACACTCCTAACAAAAAAGAAAATAGCTTATTCTTTCCTCAAAGGTCGGCAACGCATCTGTTAGACCTCTGGTGTTACGGATGTCTGTGGGCGTTGGTGTTCACTTTACATCAGGTGACCTAACTGCTCGTTTGCCTCCTATGCTATAAAAAAAAAACTTAATTTTAGCTAGAAAAAAGAATATTGTAGGTAGGATAGTAGTAGGTTTTATTTCACTTTTCACAAGTATTATCACGATGATCATCAGTGCTACAGCCTATTTAATTTTAATTTATAAAACAGGTTTTCGGTGGCATACTTTTAGAATTCCATAATTTTTGGTTGTGCCATATAAAGTATTACCGCGTACTCTATTGTTCTCATAAAGTATAGAGTACAAATGTTTGAAATAACGTACAACGCTTTACTACAAAGTACGGGTGGCAACCCTAATTTAGGCCGGTGGTCTAGGTTTTTGGTATCGCTGCTAGACGTTAATTGACAAATATGGCGTCTACATGATAGTTATTGTTCATTTTAGTACTTGTCGGCCTGTATCTACTTCACTGGACGTCAAACATCCTTCAATCATAATAAAATAAGCTTTTTATTAGTGAAAACATTAATCGGTCCAGTAGTTTTGTCGTTTATTCAATACAAACAAACAAGAAAAATTCTCTTTATGTGCTAGTATAGATTACATACAATACATAGTCTTCCAATTTAAGTTATTATTATTGCAATTATTATTAACAGCTTCATAGCTAAGTAATTAAAATACTTATCGTGCATGTTTTCCTCTTTTTCGTATTTTCCTTTATTGAACAGTTAACTTGGTTTGCCCGCTTTTAAAGATGAGTAAGCACTTTGGAAGTCTAAGTTGTATTGATCTAAATAAGAATAAGAATAAGAATTTCTTTATTTGGGCTAGTTACACTTACAAAAGACAAAACAAACATAATATATTTTAAACAAAATAACAAAAAATAAAAAGGGAAAAAAACAAAACAAAAGTATACTTAAAAAATAATAATAACAATATCATATACTCTAGAAACAAAAAAAGTAAACTTATAAAAAACAAACAAAACATAAAAAAAAACGTAAATAGTAGTACGGGAAAAGCGCAACACTGTAACCAGTACCCAAAAGGGTAACCACTCAGTATGATGGTTGTGGTATCATTTTTATGATACCACAACCCTGATTTTATGTGACCCAAATACAGGGGAGGCAACTGATTTCTTTTCATCATCGTCATCATCAGCCGGAGTTCGTCCACTGCTGGACATAGGCCTCCCCATAGAGCGCCATATCCGCGATCACGAGTCACTTGCATCAACAGATTTTATTTGATCACTTTAATGATATCACCTAAAAAAAGAATTAAATCGTTTTCCAGAGCTTCAATTAGTTGGAATTGATCCCAAAGTTGCAATAGTTGTTTCTATGTAGGGAGGAGAAGGAAGGGGCGGCGCATCTGTACAGCCTCTATGCAGATTTTTATGGTCGTCGGTAGTCATGAAAATGGCTTCCATTTTTCGTTTGTCCCAATATGCTTAAGCAAGTTGCAGTACTTTCAATGATATGTAATGTGTAATAATCATGCATAATATTATGTAACAAGGACTTAAATTGTTCTTTTTTTGTTTAAGAAGTATTTTAACTCTTTTTTTGTTATATGTATTTATATTTTGTGCTTCATTTTGTCTCTTGTTGTTTTATGGAGCATTGAACAAATTTATTTCTATTCTATTCTATTCTATTCTACAACCTTCAAACTTACGGAAGTAAGAAGTTAAGAAGAAAACCAATTTATGAAACAAAAATTTGGAACTCCGACCTTGGTGCGTCCACGCTCTGAACCCTACTCTCGATAACAAAAAATTGTTATAAAAATACCGTTGCTATAGTAACGCAGGTTTTTACGTAAAATAATAACGTAATTATTGTAGGCTCTTTGTTTTGTGTATCGTGAGGCATTATGTGAGTAATGTGTGAGTTAACTGTGGATGCGGGCAAATGGATATTACAGATAACGTGTACAGTTGTGTCGGTATATCATCTCTCTCTATATATATATATACAGGATTGATAAGAGCGAGAGGTATTAAATGAAACTACATATACTACAAGTGCCTACAGTTAATCCGAAACTATTAAAAAAAGTTTACGACAAGTATACGAAAATACTTTATTCAAACAAGTTAAATAGCGAAAAATTGTTAACACTCTTTGTACCGGGCGGCTACAGTGAGCACGGGGTGAATGACCCCGGGCGGCCATAGTCGGCGATCAGCTGCGACACAGCGTGTACGAAGTGAGAAAAAACTTTAAAAAATTCCTGTGGTTAAACTATTGTAGCTCCGAGTTCCGACTATATATTAATTCTAGTGTCACAATCTTAGTTATCATACTCCTCCGAAACAGCTCCTACCGTTAAACCGTTCATAGAAGGTATCCAGCAGTGGAGCAACAAATAATTGAGT
>LUGF01006279.1:5969-16492 GCA_001625245.1 Calycopis cecrops
GCTTCGAACTGAACACCAGGGACATCTCCCGGACCAACGCGTGAGTACCCCTGCAGTACCAGCAACAATGCGTGAGTTCACCTGCCGCACCAACGCGTGGGTACCCCTGATGCATCGCACTACGCAACTATAGCTATGTACATGCCGACCTCGAGAGGTACCTATCTCTATGATCTAGTCGGCTCAATTTAGGACAGGTACTATGTTTTACAACCATAATATCTTTGTGTCTGATATAAGATTTATATTTAACATGAAAAAAAAAGAAATGTTGAGAAACATTGTGATATATCTAGAAACCAGATTGTTAGTGACTTGACGCAATGGTAAACTGATAAGGGTCATGACCCTAAAGCTTACTATTGCCTTTTAAATCGTATTTATAACTAAAAACCAGATTGTTAGTGACTTTACACAATGGGTTATATAAGAGTATTTAAAATAAAAGCTTATAGAATTCAAAATTTTATTTATACTATATTTTAAGTCATTATGTAGTGAAATAATTTGTAAATAATCAATACTTTATATTAAAATTACCTATTATAAAAAATTGATTTTATTATCAATTTTTTTAAAATACGTTTTTTATTCATGAGTCACGTTATTCGGAACGATGTGAATATGACGATGAGGTAACAATCGCGTACGTCATACGAAAACTGTAATAGTTCTGAATAGTACCTACTGGCAGTGATTTTTGGAACGCACTCATGTTTTTCAATAGTCACTTGTGTCACTTAAAAACTTGTAATTGACGTTCCAAAGCTATTACGTCAGAAGACACCATTTTGTTTATGCAACCGTTTTCGCGGGTTTTATAAATTATGAATCTTTAATTTGAAAATTTGATTAAAATAACTTATCAGAATTAAAAACAAAAAAATGTATAAGTTCCTTGACTACTGATAAACTAAATAAACTATTATTATTATTATAAATATTCTGAAGTAGTTTTTGAAAACTTGTCAAATAGCCTATGGTAAACTAATAAGGGTCATGACACTGTAAATAACTACAGCACCTTAAATCGTGTTTATAACTAAAAATCCAAATTCTTTGTTACTTTACGCAATGGTAAACTAATAGAAGTCATGACCCAGTAGTAGCTATAGCCTTTTAAATCGTGTTTATATTCCAGCTACAAAAACGAACCCAGCTGCATCAGCGCTACACACCCGCACCTCAACATGTTCTGCTACTGCAAGAGCGGCTGATACTCGAGCATCGTGCGGTCTCACACAATATAGCTCATGGATAAGGCATACAAGTGGTTATATGAGAACAGTATTATATTAGAACATGGTCTATAACTACTTTAAAATGCTTCGTATTAATTATCGTTATTTACAAAACCAAACGAAATGGATAATATGTTTATCCACATTCTACTATTCCTGAAAGTTTGCTGTTATAGTGTCAACAGTTGTCGAAAACTCTTAAATACTACATAACTGTTTAAATTGGAGTCGATAATTACTGATGGCAAGCCGTGAATATGATAGTTACAGTTATTATTATATCTGTATTTAATTTTATATAGGTTAACCAACACTTATTAAGAACTTGTAACAAGGTCAAGTGATTAATAACATAAAAGTTTATGACGTTTTTTATATAGGATATTTGAATCGTATTTTTAGTTCTTACAGACAGGGAACATCAAAATGCTGTCAAAATTTTGCCTTATTTTGAAAAAGATTTGCAGCTGTGATATCCTTTTATCTGGTCGTCTCGTCTCGGCTTGCGAGATATTGTATTAAAATGGATTTGAATATAGAATTATTCTATTATTTTATTGCAAACCTTAAAAATATTATGTACCTATTATAAAGTTTTAAAGTAAAAAAATGAGTCATAATAGAATTTAGTGTTTCCAAAAAGTGACCTATTTTTTGTATACATTATTAGAACATGGGTAAATATGTTTCTGCTTCTTTACTACTACAGCCATATGGACTACCTACTAGGTATTATTTGTTTATATACGTATGTCCTACATTTAATTGAAATCATTGTCACTTTAGCAATATCTATACATTTGGCGAATGAAAGAAATATGTTCTGTTTTGTTGTATGATTATTAGGTTGTCTATATTTATTATAATAAATATATACACCCTAATCATAATACAACAAAACAAAACATTTTTTTTTCATTCGCCAAATGTATAGATATTGCTAAAGTGAAAATGATCATATGTATTGTGAAAAATATAGATTATTAATATTTTTATAATAAATATAGACACCCTAATCATCATACAACAAAATAAAATATCTTTCTTTCATTCACTAAATGTATAGAAATGACAGCATTTTGGTGTTCCCTGTCTGTAAGAATTAAAAATGCGATACGATTTAAATATTCTATATAAAAAAAACGTGATTAGCTTTAATATTATCGCATGACCTGTGTCATAAATTCTTATAAAGTGCCGGTTAGTCTATTCATTTTTTTATTTAATGGCATAGCCAGCTAGCCAGATTCACATAGAGACTATACAGATGCATCAACCTCCTTTCTCTTCCCACCTCCATGGGCCACCGGTTATTTACACACCGCACGAAACGCAACTCGATCCCGTGGAAAGATCGGCATGAAAAACATACATTGGCCGATTCTCAGACCTACTTAATTTGCGGACAAAAGATGAGAATCGGTCGAGCCGTTTCGGAGGTGTTCAATCACGCACACCGTGATACGAGAATTTAATATATTAGATTGGCCTTATTAAAATTTTGAACTGGACCCCAACGACTTGAACCCTTGTTTTTGACTTGGCTGGTTATTTGTATTCAAACCCGTTCATCTTTTTCGGCTACTTGTCACTAATTAATGTTTTAATGTAAGTCGAATGTTACTTATTACAATAAAACTGACGTAGTGATTTAATTTGATAAGTTACGGATATAATTCAACAGTTGCATCTTCTGATCCAGTGATTAATATTAAACCAAAAATCTACCGATTTTGTCTTAATTATAATATTTCCAAACATTTACTTATTGGATATATTTTGTCATTGTAGTTCTCACGTATTTATGTTATACTATTATCCTTGTAATGTATTGTGTTTTCAATAAAAATACAAACTCATAATTTTTTTCTTTTTTTAACCCAAATAACAACATATCTTTACACAGTTCCCTATCGTAGAGTTATCTTAGGCCTTTTTTGATTTGCTTTTTACTAAATGGAGTCATATGTCACGCTCAGGCACACAACCTTTGTGTATGGAGAAAGGGCAAAACGTAATTTCTATGCGTTCCCTAATATCTCAACCTTAACATGGGGCTTGTCTTTTAAGACCTAAAAAATAAAATACACTGCGACGTGCTTAGGAATTATATTTTTTTATGGTGTAGGGGGGTAAACGAGCAGTCGGAGCTATTTTCATGACTACCGACGCCCATAGACATCCGCATAGAAGCTACAGATACGTTGCCCTCCTTTCTCCTTCGCCCTTCATGAACTACTGGCTACTTACACACCACCACACGAAGCGCGACAGCACAGGTGTCACTTTGTACCGGTATCGTGTAAGCGAAAGGTACCCCCGGTCGTGCCGGTGAAATTCGACTAGGTACATGAATGCATGCAGCGTGGCACTACCGCTTACTTTAATATACTTAATACCAAGATAATATGCCATGGATCTTCAGTGTGGGCAGACAGAGCTACTGCAAAGTCGAAGACTCTCTTTAATATTTTTATGTAAGGCCTATCACACAGTCAGTACGGAGGCCTTACCTGTTCTTGCCAGAGTCCTACCAGTAGACTTATAAATTCAGCACTGGGCAGCCATGTATTATCACTCTAAGAATCTTTCCAATCCAGATTTTTTTCAGACCTAAAGACAGAAAAAATTAATAATAACCTAATCGACGAAAGGCAGGCGCGATGAAACAGCTCCACTAAAGGGCGACATCTACACAATTTATTTCCGTGTGTACGCGACCGTTTATCGAAATCTTGGCTTGAAATCGATCATTACGTTACACAATTCCTTACTGGCCACGGCAACTTCATAAGCAAACTTTTTTTCACCTTTAAAATTCGTCTCTTCATCCCTTTGGGACTGCTCGACAGACGATAACAAATATGAACAATCGGCACACCATATTATTTGGGTCTTTGGCAGAGTGAGCGAACCATAATACTCATAGTGTTAGCCAGCAATATTCATAGTGTTAACCTAGTATATATTACGGCGATCTCGTGGACAGCGTAAGGAACTTCCGGGCCTTTAGAAAATTTTGTCATAACTATTAGTGGCAAAATACAACTTTAACTCGTACGTGGTAACGTCGTTACACAGAACAGAACAAATGACAACAAATTAAATACTAATTATTCTGTCATTTTTATTAGCTGATTCACCTGGCTGCACTCTTACAGCTCTCCTCCACCTCTCACACTAAAACTTGGCTTGTATAAGTTATTGCAATCTTGTACTGTCTCCCGCTTTGTCTGGGGAGGGAAATTGGAGTATATTCCTACTCCTCCTATTATTTCTTCTGATTCATTTCGTTGCGGGCCCCAAGACAGTTTTAGCTTTACCCTCGGGCTCCCTGAGATCATATCAAAGAGTTGTTCTGATTTCCGCTGTTGGTCTTGGCGACACAGGAGTAGCAGTGGTGGGAAAGATTGGTGAGCCAAACCCGATAAAAAAACTGCGTGAAGATATGTTTTTGTTAGGGTTAAAAAACAAAAAACTATTATATTTGTAATTTATTTGAGAACACAGAACATATTACAATGAGAATACTATAACATAAATACGTGAGGACTACAATGATGAAATATATCCAACAAATAAATGTTTGGATATATTAAAATTAAAACAAAATTGCTAGGTTTTTGGTGTATTATTGTACTGTAACTTATCAAAATAAACACTACGTTACTGTAATAAGTAACATTCTCTTTAAATTAAAACATTATTTAGTGGCAAGTAGCCGATGAAGATGGACGGGCTAAAATATAAATACCCAGTCAAGTCAAAAACAAGGGTTCAAGTCTTTGGGGTCCAGTTCAAAATTTGAAGGTTTTAAAGTGATAAAGTCGCAATTTTTTGTTTACAGTCGCACTTATGGCAGCACGGAAAGCTGCGAATCGATCTGATAATGCGATAGTTGCAGTTATTATTTAATTTATATTTAAGTCTTTTGTAAGATGTAGTGCCACATTGCTTGCTCGTATGCAGCCAAATTGGACTGGCACGACCGGGGAGGTACCTATCGAAAAAAGAAACTTAAGCAAGACCAGCGTAAAGTGACACCTGTGCGTTTTGTGCGGTGTGTAAGTAGCCAGTAGCCCATGGAGGTGGAAGGGGAAAGGAGGGTAGGGCATCTGTATAGACTCTATGTCTATGTTCGTGGCAGGTTAATGGCCCTCTATAACCATAAAATAAAAAAAATGTATAGATTAACCGACACTTAATAAGAACTTGTGACACAGGTCATGTGATTAATAAAATAAAAGGTTATCAAGTTTTTTATATAGGATATTTAAATAGTATCGCATTTGTAGTTCTTACAGGCAGGGAACATCAAAATGCTGACAAATTTTGCCTAATTTTGGAAAAGATTTGTTGATGTGATATCTTTCGTCTTGTGTCGACTTGGGAGAATTTGGATTGAAATGGATTTAATATGCAATTATACTAACTATTATTTTAGTGCAAACCTAGAAAATATTATGTATTATAAAATTGTAAAAATAAAAAAAAAATCTTAGTTATAATATAGGTATATGTTTCCAAAAAGTAACTTTTTTTTTGTTTATATTATTAGAACATAGGTAAACGTGTATTTGCGTCTTTGTCACTACTATATATCTGGCTACTAGGTATTACTTGTTTATAGACTTATGTCCTACATTTATTAGAAATCATTGTCACTTTAGCAATATCTATACATTTGGCGAATGAAAGAAAGATTATGTGTTTTGTTGTATGATGATGAGGGTGTATATATTTATGATAAAAAATATATCTATATTTTTCACAATACATATAATCATTGTCACTTTAGCAATATCTATACATTTGGCGAATGAAAAAAAATGTTTTGTTTTGTTGTATAATGATTAGGGTGTCTATATTTTTTGTAATAAATATAGACACCCTAATCATCATACAACAAAACAAAACATATTTCTTTCATTCGCCAAATGTATAGATATTGCTAAAGTAACAATGATTTCAATTAAATGTAGGACATAAGTATATAAACAAATAATACCTAGTAGGTTCTTCTATACGGCTGTAGTAGTAAAGATGCAGAAACAAATTCACCCACGTTCCAATACATATACAAAATTTAATACAGATATAAAAATAACTGCAACTATCGGACTCACAGCTTTCCATCAGTAATTATCGACTCTAATTATAAACACTTATGTGATATTTAAGAGTTTGCGACAAATAGTTGACACTATAACAGCAACCTATCATGAATAGTAGAATGTGGATAAACACATCCGAGATATCTCATCTATTTCGCTGGTTTTTTCATTATAAAGTAGTTATCGACCAGCTTCTAATATAATGCTGTTCCCATATAACCACTTGTATGTCTTATCCATGCGCTATATTGTGTCAGACCGCACGATGCTCGAGTATCAGCCGGTTTTGCAGTAGCAGAACATGTTGAGGTGCGGGTGTGTAGCACTGATGCAGCTGGGTTCGTTGTTGTAGCTAGAATATAAACACGATTTAAAAGGCTATAGTTATTTACTGGGTCATGACCTCTATGAGTTTAACATTGCGTAAAGTAACTAACAAATTTGGTTTTTAGTCATAAACACGATTTAAGATAAACTGTTTTAAGCTTTCACGGTTTTCATTCATATTTATATACCTACTGTAAACCTTAAACATTTAACTCGACTCTCGACGTTTCGGTCGCAATGCAACGGCCGTGGTCACGGTAATGCAATGGCCGTGGTTACGAGTACATTGTCTACTCGTCGAGAGTCGAGGTAAATACTTCGATTTTTTAACGCGATTAAGTCCCGTTTGAAGTATATAAATACGATTTAAGATGCTGTAGTCAGGTCCTTATTAGTGCAATGTGTCTATATATGATTGTTTGCGGTCTTGAATAGGCCAGGATATAATAATAAGTCAGGTACCTATGTTTTATTAGAACTTGTATTCTGATTTCTACGTTTTCGACAACGCGACGCCAGACGGGTAACAAAGGAAGCATAAGTAGTAGTCGGGCAACGGTGGACACAGTGTAGCCAGACAATAAGAGAGACTATTAATATTCTATGTAACATATTATAGTTTCCCATAGGCTATTTGACAAGGTCAAGGAATTGATACAATGTTTTGTTTTTATTTCTGATAAGTTATTTTAATCAAATTTTATAATGAAATATTCATAATTTATAAAACTTGGCTTAAAATATAGTACAAATTAAATTTTAAATTCTATAAGCTTTTCTTTCTAATACTTTAAATAATTTAAATAGCCTATTGTGTAGTCACTAACAATCTGGATTTTAGTTATAAATACGATTTAAAAGGCAATAGTAATCTATGGGGTCATGACCCTTATCAGTTTACCATTGCGTGAAGTCAATCTGGTTTCTAGATAAATCACAATGTTTCTCAATATTCCTTTTTTGCATATTAAATATAAAGCTTATATCAGAGACAAATATCTTATGTTTGTAAGAGATAGTACCTGTCCAAAATTAGACCGACAAGTTCAAGGAGGTGCCGACCTCGAGAGGTCGGCATGTACATAAGTGTACGTTGCGTAGTGTGATGCACCAGGGCTACCAACTCGTTGGTGCGGCAGGTGTCACACAGGTCACTCACGCATTGGTGCGGGTATGGCAGGGGTACTCACGCGTTGGTCCGGGAGATGTCCCTGGTGTTCAGCACGAAGCTATTCTCCTCCTCGTGGTACCTCAGCGTCGCCTCGTAAGAGCCGTTCCCGGGGCTCACGGACACCTGGGACCAGATGAAAATTTAAAACCGGCCAAGCACGAGACGATGCATGATACCGGCGTGAAATGACAGCTGTTCTGTCGCGTTTCGTGCGGTGTGTAAGTAGCCGGCCGCATACGGAGGGGAGAGAAGGCAGGGCAACGCATCTGTATGTACAGAGGTTCTGTACAGATTTTTATAGGCGTCAGTAAATAAAAAAATGGCTCCGACTATTCGGTTGCCCCTTCAAATTAAATTTAAAAAAAAATGAATTCACTCATCGACGTTCTACGAGCATTTCACTCTCCTGGCCAAAACGTCGAGTAGAGGTATATGTTTTAATAAAGGTGGTATTTTCCAATTTTAATTTAAAATACTTTATCGTGTTTAAACCCGTAACAAATAAAAATAGAAGGTGCACCTTAACTTGGTAGTTTTCCACGGGCGGCTTGACGCGAGGTCCGAATGTACCCACGTAGCCATCCGCGTCCTTGGATGCCCTGAACGAGAGCACTTTAGCATTAGGCCGCTGGCGTGTTACCCAGGAGACTGAGAGTAAAGTGCGCGGGACGCATCTGGACCTGAAATATTACAATAATAGTATATGCCCAGGACACTGATAGTAGAATGAGCGTAACTAACTTAGATCTGGAATATAAAAATAATAGTATATGCAGAAGATTGAGAATAGAGTCTATCTCTCTCTCTCTCTCTCTCTCTCTCTCTCAACTGCGATTAGTGAGAAAAATTATGTTGGAGTAATATTTATAGATTATAAACGAGCTTTTGAAACAATAGATAAAGATTTTTTGATTAATAAACTTTTTTTGTATGGCATTAGAGGCAATGTATTAAATTGGTTCAAATCTTATATTTTTGGTAGAAAACAAAGAACTTGTGTAAATGGAGTTTTGTCTGGTGAAAGAGACGTAAATTATGGTGTACCGCAGGGCTCCATTCTCGGTCCCATACTTTTTATATTGTATATAAACGATCTTAAACAACACCTCGGCCGGCATTGTGAAATCAGAATGTTTGCTGATGACACAATGTTGTACGTAGTTGATAAAAGTATCGACAGTATGGAAAGGAGATTGAATTCAGCGATGACGTCGCTAGATGGTTGGATGAGCAAAAGCAGCATGTTTCTTAACGCAAAAAAGACATTCTACATGATTTTAAAATGCGACCAATTGAGAAATGATAGAGATTTGAGAATTAAATATAGAGATGATTTTATTGCGAGAAAAAAAGAAATAAAATATTTAGGCATATATCTAGATGAATGTCTTAAATTTAAGAAACATGTTGCTTATGTAGAGGGTATAGTTGGAGCAAAATTGGGCTTGTTGAACAGGGTTGGCAATTATGTCGGCCCTGATACGAGAAGCCTGATTTACAAAACGATGATAGCTCCGCATATGGAATATTGTTCGACGATTTTTTTGTATTGTAATGTAGAAGAAATTGACAGACTGCAAAAATTGCAAAACAAGGCTATGAGACGAATTTTACATTGTGATATATATACACCAGTGAGAGAAATGACTGAAAAGCTTAACTTTTTAACTGTACAGAAAAGAATCAAGAGAAATGTTTTGTTGTTAGTTTTTAAAATGAAAAATGGATATGTTAACAAAGAATTATGTGATAAAGTAAGCTATGTAGGTGAAAGAAATGTTAGAGTCACACGACAAAGCAATCATATTGCTCTGCCGTTTAAACGCACATTTGGTGCGCAGAAAAGTTTATTATATAATGGCTTCAAACTCTTTAATGATCTTCCTAATGAATTGAAAAATGAACAAAGTTTAGATGTATTTAAAAGAAAATTATTAATTTATTTGAATGATAATCTGTGATAAAAAGTAACATATGGTAAGTAACATATATAAAAGTAACAAAACGCACTTGCAATATTTATAATGTAAGATAAGTTAAGTTTTTTGTAATGTTTAAGTCAAAATAATGACAAACTTGTAAAATTCCAATGACTAGCTGTGAAAGCTAAAGAATAAAGCAATCTATCTATCTATCTCTTACCCCCTCGCCTCTCTCTCCCTAACCTCACAGACTGGGTAAGGCTGGTGATGCAGTTCTTCTCTCTTGCCCCCTCTTGCCGGCGGCGCAGCCGTACAACGGATCAGTTTAGTACAACGAATCTCTCTCTCTCTCCCTCACCTTACAGACTGCGTGAGGTTGTTGATGTAGTCCACGAAGAAGGCGGCAGCGCGGCCGTACAACGGGTCTTCTTTATCCAGCTTCTCCCAGGAGAGGCAAGAGCACCAGTGCGGCTCTATGGCTGCCTCGCTGCAAGACCGGTCCTTTGACACCTGAAATATGCGAGCAGAATAAAGTTTAGTAAGAGATAGTGCTGTAGCATGCAGCTGAATTAGACCGGTACAGGAGGTTCTCGCTTACACGACACCGGCGCAAAGTTACAGCTGTGCTGTTGCGTTTCGTGCTCTGTGTAATTAGCCGGTGGCCTATGGATGTAGAAAAAAGAAGGAGGGCATCATATCTGTATAACCTCTATGCGGATGTGTTTGGGCGTCGGTAGTCATAAAAATG
>LUGF01006298.1:0-14031 GCA_001625245.1 Calycopis cecrops
CGCCGGCTCCGCTCCGGAAAACCGGTTTTGTTTTTTAACGTCACGACCTAGCGTGAACACAAGTCCTTACGGTACTTAGTACAAGGCTAGACTAACATTATATGATATGTCCACAGATATTCTATTATTTATAATTATAAAAACTGAAAAGTTATAGGCTACCAACTTATAAAATGTATTCGGAATAGTAAAATTGAATATAAATTTTATTGAAAATTGGTTGACAATTGTTAATTACGTCAAAAATAACGTTTAAGTTAAAAAAACAAAGTCATAAAAGCTTTTATAACAATTATAATACCCGGAAGGTATGCGGCGCGCTGCGCGGGAGATGTAACCACGCTCGGGAGTACCTACTTGATTCGAGGGAACAGACTCAAGGTTAGGTTTATTAATCTGTGCTCAAGGTTGTTGTCATGTGCAATTACGGAACTGCGCGAGGTCCGACACGCACTTGAACTGCTTTTTATATATATTAGAGAAGGTTAATTTTAATTTTATAAAAAGTAGGTGCTATGTATTTTATGCTATTATACAAAGCTTTATTTCAACGCTAGTAAAAGCAGTTACGCGCCATCTCCACTGCAGAATAGGGTGTTATGGTGTGTGGCACGAGTGGCATCTCTAATCGCCGAATACCCACTACATATCTGCTTTACTGATAAGTCCTTAGAAAGCACGGTTTCTTAAAGTAAAAAAATAAAAAAAAATATTTATTCATAAACAAGTTAGCAAACTTACAAACATTTATGGAAGTTCCTTTTAAGTATATGAAACGTGTGCTAGGAACTTTCGCTCTTTCATATCAATACATTTGTTTATACATTTACTACTGTCTTAAATTTCTAAAGTGACCGACTCCAGCTTCACAAAAAGGGACGCATCATAGGCCAACCCTCCTAGTGTTCTAACAGAGCTACCACGTGTTCGGCTTCAATAAATTTGATTTTGACTCTGAGTCCTCTTTAACTAGCTCAACTTTTTCAGTTGAATTCAAGTCGCACACTAAAGGTTTCGTATCTACCACCGGTAGGTAAGAACATGATTAGGTACACTTATAAAATATATTAAAATTTGTGGTTTAATGCTATTCCGTTACGAAATAAACTACACTTATAAGTTTGTAGTAGATTTTTCTTTGCTATAGCTATAAATGACTAAATAATGTTTTTTCCTTTATTTGCGTTATATTATGTTACTTCTTAACGATTTTCATTATTCTTGATCACCAGTAAAATATGTTGGTTTTCTTTTAACCTATTATTATAAACTGACAAGAATCTGATCATGAAATGGTTCCGTCATTTGGTGTTGAAACATGAAACACTAAAAAACACACAATGTCCTACGATGGTTGTCCTTTTCTCGTCACTCCAATTTTCTGATTTCTGCACTCTGGTCTGAAAACACATACACGTAATTTATGTTATGGTCAAAGTCCAAAAAAAATTAAAACTCAATTTAATATCAAGAAACATGGAATACATTCCATTTGCAAATGTTCATAATCGTTCAGTGTTACTGAGATCAAAGCCAAACAGCGCTGATCAATTGGCGGACATCATAACAGCAAACGATGCATGAAACCGACGCGGTGGAAACGAGCTCGGCGAATTCCTGCCAACGCCTTTGTTACCGATAACTTTCATTTTTTACAACGGTTTGATTGATAGACGTATATTTTTGATCAAAAATTGTGTGTGTATTTTTTAATACCTTACAAGTCTTAATATCTTTTAAGTCAACCTTACGAAGATTTAAATTGTGTTTCTTAAATTTATAGTATCATAAAAAAACCAGAACTAGCAGTTAGTTTTATGAGCAGTAAGCTCTTCTAAACGAATTTTGAACCAGGACTACAAACACTTCTTTTTTTTTATGCCACGATAGTGGCAAGAGTTGCTCGCCGATCTGACACATTAACATTTTGTTTAAAGGAATTTACATTTATATAACAAGAGTTAGAGCGCACCGTGTATACTAGAGCTTGTAGAAAGCGTTCAGGTAGTCAGGCTATATGTTTGATGGTAACAAGTACTTTATTTTACAAATGACCTTACCTTCTAAGTAATTATGCACGTTTAGGTTCATCAACGACTTAAACGTTAAAGAGTGCTGTACTTGAAGAGTGCTGTGTAGAGTATCTAACAAACATACCTTACATTAGAGTATTACGGTCAGTTTTTGTATTTGAATTCTTGTAACAAAATATAATGTGAGGCATATGGAGGAGTCAAGTAAAAATCTAGTCTTAGTTTTATATAAAAAACCTTAGGTTAATTATTTTTTTCAGAGGATCGCCGGTGATATAAAATTAACATTATCTAGAAATCATCGGACGGTCAAACAATGTTACGTGTAAAAGTAACGTAGTTGTACCCACGTTGCTTTTACACGTAATATTGTTTATTCAACAAGTATTTCTCAATAACTTCATCTTTTTATATTTAGATTACTTTAAAGAAAATCCTTTTGAAGCCGAATTTTATTTTTAGCGATATTGTTGTAATATATTTCTTAAATGGATTTCGACCTTCTTTTTGTATATTTATTAAGAAGCACAGGCAATCACGTTTCGCTTCATCACCGACCCTTGGGGGTTCACAAGCCGAGTGGGAGATAACAGATGATTATAGTATGTTTATTAGGTACACACACCGATGGAATAAAAGTTATTACAATGTACATGAATTACCATTATAATGTTATCTTATATTATGAGTATAGATGTATAGATATTAGTGTAGATTATTATTAGTATAGATTTACCTTTATATTATTAGTATAGATATTACTGAATACCCACTAAGCCCCCGCGTGTTCCATAAACACCGCCTTTAGGGAGGTGCCCTGAATCTCTGAAGCAACAGGACATTTAGACGGATTGACAGTCTTTGGGATGTCGGAGTCACCTCTCCACATAGAAAATATCCCACACCATTTACCACCTACTAACATTGGAACCATTTTCCATATATTTTATATATATGCTATTGCGTTTCATGCACTTTCTGGGATGGCGCAGATATAAGCGATGATAAAAGCAAGATATACGAAAGAAGAAGAGAAGAATATAAAGAAGAATATCTGTTCTATTGTCTTATTGAATGTGTCACAACCCATATATAAATCAAAGATCTCGCATTTCATATAGGTAGAATAGATTCGAGGTAAAAATATACGTTTTAAAAGAATATATTATGGTACACTTTGTTATTTTATATAAGACCTTATATGAAACTCATAATGTATAGGTTCAAAGCAAAGGTAACAATCCTCGAACTCAGGAAAAACACGAACTATGTTCATTACAAGCGTAAAAGGTTTTTAATTTTACCCGAGTGCCCTTAATAAATTGACCTAGATTAAAAATATAAAAGTGTGAGGAACAAAGATAAATCATGGAACATTTTATTCCTGGGCTTGGTATATTCACAATATGAATGTCAAAATTTAATTATAAATAAGTGATACTATTTACGAAAAAACTTAGAATAGCGAATGGATTCGTCTGCATTTTTATTAACAAGGTCATTTTACAAAGATACCGTTTTAGTAGTGAGGGACGGATATCACAAGAGTTATAAATGGTCCGATTTATCAATATAATCCAATAATAATAATCCACGCCCAAAAACATGCGCAAAACTTTTTCCAAGACATGACAGAAATATTTATGTTCTTTTTAGGTCCAAGCAGACAAAACGAAATTAATGCTTGGGTCGCAGAATTCGCAACTGAAATTTCTTCAATTTTGTGTGAATCTAGTAAGCTTAACGTACTTTTGCGGTCATTTTGGACCGACTTGTTAGCAATATTCTAAATTATATTAACTATAACTACGAATATGTTTAAATGTTTATGGTTTTGGCGCTTTATTACAAAAAGGTCCCTTTTTATTATATTTTTTATGACGAATAAAAAATAATAAAACATTTCAAACAAAATAAGAAACCGATACGATGAGAGACAATTATAACGATGAGAAATATTTCAAAATAAGTTTTCTTAAAATGTTCCTTATTTAAATATTAACTTCTTATCTGTTTAGAATTTATTTACTTAGAGATATTTAGAATTTTCAATTTTGATAAAATCTTTTTTCAATTATGCAGAGGCCCTTTAGGGTACATAATATACTTTTCAAATTGTAAGTAATCTTGTTTTCCAACTTGTAAATTTAAATTATCTTATAAGTTATACACGTGCACTTTGTCACAACGTAATATTTAAAAACCATCCCTTTAATTATAATATAATCAGGATAATAAATTACAGCTTAAAAAATGCTTCATAAAGTTGTAAAAATCTCTTTTGATAAAGCACTTACAAATGGCATAAAAAAAAAAAATTTATAAAGCATTAGAACTCCTTTCAACCACACAAATTAAATCTACCCTAATAAATTACATTTCATTTGCATGACCGATCAGGTTTCAATTATTCCAGATAGAATTTAATTTTTGTAAGGTTTCTTTTTATTTCAATCGCGAAGGTAATTTTGTTTTCAATTTAATTCCTATTCTTCTGATTTATAGGTATAGAATTATTAATTTTTAAACATTAAAAATACTATCGCTGGCTTACTGATGGGAAATTGTTTGAATCATTTTAAAGTAGTAATAATTTGTATTTAAAAAATAAATATTTATACTTTATCGTCTATCGACGAAGAGGCAAGACGAAGCCGGTCCGTGTTGGACGAATGTCAGTAAATAGAGCGTTTTGGATTTTAGTGAAAGAGGTGTTAGAGGGAGGCTTGAAAGAAGACGTTTCTTCTTTCTATAGACTCGATAAAATCGATGTGACAAGGGTGTTTCAAGTGATGAAAATATCTAATATCATTGAATTTTCAGTAAAATACCCTCATTCTCATATGCAAAAATATGTTTTCCAATAAAAAACCAAACGCCAATAAAACGTCTCTGATGTCTGTCATCTTTCATCAATTACTCAATATGGTCATAACATTCTCGTTTGGCATGGCGATACACTGAATAAAATATATTCTTATACAAGAATGCTAGGAAAAGGTTGGAGGAGGCCTATGCCGACTGGCAAACAGACCTGCAAGCAATAAATATAAAATAATTTCCAGAATAACTGTAACTGTAACTAATTTGTAAGCTGTTCTGAAATAAAGGCTATTTTATTTTTTTTATTTTTTACAAGAATACTAATGAAAATGCAAATTGCGTAAAAAAATATTATGCCTATCATGGTAGAATACTAACAGAAAAAAATGATAGCCGCTTCTCTTGGTTAAGTAACTAATAATATTTTGCCGTGATAGGTGCTATGACTGCTATCATTATTTTCGATATTTGAATAATGAGTAGAGTTTTCCTGGTATGAAAAAACCCATTTGACACTATTTCGAGATCCGCGAGCACTCGCAGTCCTTTTAGTTAGTGGTGATACCCTACTCGGTCAACCAGGGCTAGTTCTATGCTTACTAGTATACACTAAGTATGAAAGAAATGTTGAGACTATAATAATGATTATTGAGATGTTTTAAATTGTTAGACTACTTATCTATAAACGACAATCAGTGTAACGATTAGATATACGAATAAGTGAACTAATATGTCAATTAGGATTCAACGTAGAGATATAAGTAGACGAGAATATAAATTACAAAACTCACCACAAAATAACTTATTAAAAGTGAATTCTTTATTATTATTTACCGTCTGCCAAGTTTCAATTCCAGGCTGACACTGATTTACCGATGTTTACCGAAATAAAGTTTACGTTGTAATTAATTTTGTTCGGTATAAATCAATTCTCGACTACATGCGAGTATTGTTTATAATTTATTTTATTCTCACCCTTTAAGCTTTAGGTGCTTATTAAAACTGTATGCTTATTTACATAAAGAATATATTTAATATTATAACAATGGCCTCGGTAAGCCGTACCCTGGGGTGACCGCGCGTGGAATGAGACCAAACGGTTTATCCAAGAACATGTAAGCAAAAGTAGGATAACAAAAGTTAATACAATCATTTTGCGGAAATCAAACACGGCCATTAAATCCTTTTAAATGTGTATAGTGATTATATGTATCTAGTAATATGTGATGTACTATTGCTGCATGCAGCCGAATATAGCCGGCATGACAACGATCAATTTGCTCACATGAACCGCTATTAAATTAATGGTTTTGCCGGTTTTTGAGAAGCCGATCCCCCTTGAAGGTGAGATAAAGGAGATAACGTATCTGCAAATTTTATCCGTTATCTGTGTGGGTACTAAGAAGTATCGGTCATCACCAAATGGCTACGGTTGCTTGTCCGTCCCGCTATGCTATACTCACAATTATTGACGTTGAAGATCACATATCATAGTAATTATTATTAATAAGTTAAAGAATTAACTTAAATTGTACTTTTCGACTTTTAATCATATATCATATATATATCATATTCTTAAGAAGACTAAACCTATCTAAGACTAAAACTAACAGAAAAAAATTTAACAGCAATACAACAAATCAATACGTTTATTAAAATAAGGAACTTATATTTCTATTACATCTAATAACTACTAAATATACGAATAACTACTAAATAAACAATTAACAATAGCACACCTGCGTGTACCTAACTCCTAATAATGGCACAATAAAGAAAAGGTCTAACATAAAGTTTCCACAGGAAAATAATAATATACCAGAGTCTCTTTAGTACGTCCAAACCGTCCAACAATCGACCACCGAGTGTTCGCTGCTCCGTATGTCGCTCCTTCTACCACCTCCCACTCGGTTGCGTGGAAAGTTTTATTGCAACATTCCTTTTACCACTCCCCGCTCGGTCTAGGTTGCGTGGAAAGTTTTATTGTAACATTCCTTTTACCACTCCCCGCTCGGTCTAGGTTGCGTGGAAAGTTTATTGTAACACGGCCGTTCCTGACACAAGGGCGTTCTCGACCTTGTCACCATCCTCTTCACCCTCGCCTGGTCCGTCTCGCTCATCCTGACCATTATTTAAATTTTCTGCAAAAATAACACAAGGCATTAGTTTAATAAATTTTTGGATCACTAAAATCGACACGGGACATATTAAATTCAATCATCAAACAGTGTAACACTATTGATAAGATTCCGGACTCTCACCTCTCGCTACACACTACATGAAAAATTGTATTTAATAAGAATTTGACAATAATAGTTTGTGTGCGCACTATGAATGCTTATAAGTGTCACTTGTACACAAAATAATTATTAACATAAAGTTTATTTATAAAATTTTCAACTATAACACATTCTTCCTCCAATATCTCCTTCTATAAAAACCATAGAATGAGATCGAACGGTATTACATTGATTGAGATATAGTAAATGACACAGTCTGTGTGTTATGTATGTGTGACATATGTGATGTAGTGTAATAAAACTGTTTCAGCAGAGGCTCCAAGTTCGCATGCTAGATAATAATAAACTCTTACTATCGTCGTGGCAGAGGCTCACAGTTCGCATACCAACATATATAGTGAATATCTGTATTTGTGTGATATGTGTGATATGTGTAATGCGAGTGACGTATGCGTGTGTTGTAATAAAACTGTCTCAGCAGAGGCTCCAAGTTCGCATGCTAGAAAATAACAAACTTACAACATTTAAGAATGTGTAAGTTCGTATCTTAGCTATCGTTGTGGCATAGGCTCAAAGTTTGCATACCAACATACGATAGGTGTGCGACGGCAGAGGCTCAAAGTTCGCATGTCATGTACTACTGTAACTGTAGTTACTAACCGTTCTCAAAGAATGCGACGCATGTGTCCGGCGTCCACTCGCCGCGCCACTGAACGATGTGTTCCGAAGCGACCTGTGTCTTCTTGCCATAAGAGCCCGCTAGTAACTGTAGCTCATAGCGGTTGTGCTGGAGCGCGTGTACCACTTTGTAAGGACCGCGCATACCCGAATCCAGCTTGCCTGTGCTTTGTGAGGCTTTGATGACAAAAACGAAATCCCCCACAGCAAACATACGTGGTTGTCCACGATTCTGGTTGACGTAGGCGTCCTGGCTGTATTGGTTCACACCAAGTAATTGGGACGCCCGCTGTCGATCGAGTCTAAGCTGGGCCTCTCTATTGGATGGTTGAGAGATTTTCAGCGCCACGTCCCGCACAAGGGATCTAATGACCGGGGTAGCAGCGTCCACGCCAACTAGTAACTGCAGTGGCGATGCCTGTGTAGTGGTGTGTCTGGTGATATTAAGGGTTAGTTGCACTTTCCATAGTGCATCGGACCATTCCGCACCTTTCGTCTCGACATCGACGCGAAGCATGTTTAAAACCGTGCGACAATACCTCTCCACTTGACCGTTTTCGCGATGCATGCCAGGGGTAATGTAATGTACAGAGGAACCCAGTTCACTCATATAAGTTTGAAAAGCTGAACTTTCAAACATTCTGCTTCGATCGCAAACAATGGTAGAAGGGGTCCCGAAAAGAGATATCACATTAGAAAACACCCTTTTAGCTTCATTAGTGTCTTGTCGATAAATTGCATATAATAAACAAAATTTAGAGAAAGCGTCGACTACAATTAATATGTATTTGAAACCATTTGATTCCGGTAGTGATCCTAAAACATCAGTATGTACTACACTAAAAGGTACATCGGGTTAAGTCCATGACTGAATTGGTATTAAAGGAGACCTAGGAACTTTCTTATAAGCTAAACACACCAAACAATGTGTAATGTACTTTTTAATAAATGTTTTTAAATTTGGAAACCAAAAATGTCGTAATATAAGTTCAGTCGTTCGGTCAATACCAATATGATTGTGGTCATCATGAAAAATTCTTAATAAACTAAGTCTATGTCCTTTTGGTATGAAACATAGCAAGCGCGACTCACGTCCAATTGGCGTGCATTTATAAAATAACAAATCTTTCTTAATGACATATCTACTTGTAACTAATTGACCATCTCTTAATTTATCCATTAATTCTTGTGTCTCTTCATCAGCTGTCTGAGCGACCTTTGCCCAGTGGTTTACGTTACGGATATGAGATACCTTTACAGGAGGATATCGGCTCAAAAAATCAACATGTTGCACCAAACAACCTTTGCGATATTCTAAAGTGAATCTAAAATCTTGTAAATACACCCACCAGCGTGCCACCCTCGGTAATAAATCTTTCTTTCGTTCCGTTAATTTTAAAGAGTTACAATCAGAGGGCTCGCACAATAGCTAACGTCTCGAGCTCGTAACTATGATATCGCGTTTCCGCTGCTTGGGTGGATTTACTAAAATAAGCCACTACTCTTTTTTTTCTACCCTCATGCTCCTGCAACAGTATCGCACCTAAACCTATAGCACTGGCGTCCGTGTGGAGCTCAGTAGGCAACCTAGGGTCAAAGATCGCTAAGACTGGCTCACTAGTTAAACAGCTAACAACATAGTCGCGGGCTTTATCTTGATCAGAACCCCACATAAAAGGTTCCCCTTTTCTTAATAACTTGGCTATACAAGCCGTTTTAGTGGAATAAGATGCAATATAGCGGCGAAAATAACTCGCAAGGCCTAAAAACTGGCGGACCTGCCTTATATTGGTTGGTTTTGGCGACTGAACTAAAGCGTTAATTTTACTAGGACTTGGCCTTATCTGGCCTTGACTAATTACACGGCCTAAATATTCTACTATAATATTGAGTTAGCGAGAACCAGTACATCATCTATGAAGGATAATACTCTCCCAGAATCTATTAGAGGTTTAAGTGTCCTAGTTATGATCCTCTAATATACTATCGGAGCATTCGCCAAGCCGTAAGGCATCCTTAAGTACTCATAATGACCTTCAGGTGTGATAAACGCGGTTTTACTGATGGAATCATCATCAGCGCGCAAAGGTACCTGGTGAAAACCTGATGCCATATCTAAACATGAAAAGCACTTAAAGTTGCCTAGCTTATCAATAAGATCATCAATTAGCGGCAAAGAAAATTTTTCTTTCACAGTAATAGCATTTAACGCACGGTAATCTACGCACATCCTGTCACTTCCGTCTTTCTTTTTAACTAGAATTATGGGACTAGCGTACTGAGACTGTGACTCTCGAATTATTCCTTTACTGAGCAAATCGTTAATGATATCACGTACTCTCCGCTTCTCATCAATAGATAATTTATAAGGACGATGACTCACCGGTGTAAGAGAAGTTAATTTAATTTCCATGAAACCCGTATTAACGGTGGACGTTGCCGTACCCGCAATAAATATGTTAGAATATTCTCTAATAAGATTAACAAGACGTATCCTATCCTCACCTATCAAAGTGGTCTTAATATTTTCAAATTCTACCGTATTTACATGACATACCGATGACGACTTGTCAATCCTAGTCAGTAGTTGTTTACCGTCAACCCGAGTATATCGTAGCCCTTTACGATTCAGTACGTCGGTTCCTAATAAGATTGAAGCATTTATACACTCCGGACAAACAACGTACAAGTCTATTTCGAGTTTTAACTCAGAAATTACTATGATAGTCGTGACATACGATGTTGATTCTATGTTTTGACTTCCTATTCCCCATAACAAACGATAAGTAGGTTTTAAATTCAAATTAAAACGTTTCAAAACTGATTGAGATATAAGAGAAATATCGGATCCACTATCAATCAAAACATCTATATTTTTACCTTGAATCATAGCCGAAATTAAGTTGTCTCGTTTGGAGGCATATCTTTGCAAAAATTTACATTGCTACTATTTTCATTCGAACCCGTAGCAATTGCACGTTTCTTTATAAAACACGTGTCTACTAAGTGTCCATTACGTCGACAAAAGGTACAAAACTTTGTGTAGCTATTGTTAGTATCCGACGAAGCCACAGACTTTGATTCTACATTAGCCTTTTTAGGACACTGCCACACACACACACTGCCCACAATTAAAGCATTTACTGACGGTATTATTATTCGCATTAATAGTACGCTTCCGCAACGAAGAGTTATTAAACTGCCATGTAGAATTAATATTATTAATCGACTGACGTAGCTCAGTTTTAGGTTTAATATACGCAGTAAGGTATTCGACTAGATTAGTCGGTGTTAATATGGCGTTAATCGCCGCCGCTTTAACTTGAAAATCGGCTATTCCACGCAAAATAATAGCAACTTTTAATTCGTCTGATAAGCCTTTTACAACACTAAGTCGTAGAAGAGATCTACGGGCATATTCAGCATAAGTTACGAACTTATTAGAGTCGGTACACATAACGTCGAATAAAATTCAGGCTAAATCAACATAACACGGGCATAAGGACTTAAATTCTTTTTTGAAATTACTCCACGATCGATCCTGAGTCACCCAATCGCTCAACCATGAACGCGCTTCGCCCCGTAAACATGTACCGACACGGCCTAAACATTCGCGGTCACCCCAATTATTTAAATCACGAGCGCGATCTACTTCTGCGCACCAAGCCTCAAAATCGTGAACGTTTGGATCAAACGGTGAAATATAAAAACTTTGAGTATCGGTACGTAACAATTCTGATAACGCCCCAACAATGCCGGCAGACGTATTTTGCGTACCGCCCCTAGTATGCGAAACCCCACGTATCGTATCCCTCGTTACTGCCTCCTCAATGATTCCTGCGCCCCCCTTGGGCGTCGAAACCACTGAAGGCAGCAACGGTGGTGTTCATGGTCGGTCAATTGTTGGATGGGGCGTATTATCACCACACGGTTGTTTTGATGTCGATTGAATTTGACCTTCAATGACGTCTAAACGTGTAAGTATTTGCCCTAACATACTACTATTTTCCCGAGAACGATCCCGGCTATGTCGAGACACGTTCCTGTGTCTAGTACTATCATAAAAACGACTTGAATGATGTTCGTGATGTCGATACTCTAAGGGCGATGTGCCACGTCTACCAGAAACACCATGCCTATCTCGAGACCGAGACCTACTACGTTCCACAACATGGTTTCGCCCCCTAGACCTATTCGACCTACGAGACATCCTCACAACTGCTATTTTAGCGATAAGCGAACAAAGCTCGAAAAGCCTATACAAAACTAAGTCAGATGAAACCAGTGGCAAGATCGCGTATATTAGCGAATCCCACTTCTGATCTTAAGAAGACTAAACCTATCTAAGACTAAAACTAACAGAAAAAAAATTAACAGCAATACAACAAATCAATACTTTTAATAAAAGAAGGAACTTATATTTCTATTACATCAAATAACTACTAAATATACGAATAACTACTAGATAAACAATTAACATTAGCACACCTGCGTGTACCTAACTCCCAATAATGGCACAATAAAGAAAAGGTCTAACATAAATTTTCCACAGGAAAATAATAATATACCAGAGTCTCTTTAGTACGTCCAAACCGTCCAACAATCGACCACCGAGTGTTCGCTGCTCCGTATGTCGCTCCTTCTACCACCTCCCACTCGGTTGCGTGGAAAGTTTTATTGCAACATTCCTTTTACCACTCCCCGCTCGGTCTAGGTTGCGTGGAAAGTTTTATTGTAACATTCCTTTTACCACTCCCCGCTCGGTCTAGGTTGCGTGGAAAGTTTATTGTAACAATATATAATAAAAGTAATAAATGTAAATAATAAGACGGCAATCGTATTAGTCAAGTTCCACTGTAACTTACAGTAAATGCGTTTGCTCTGATGTATGCTACATACAAGCTTCCACGTGTAATAAATTTTGTCATTTGTGTATGAAGACAAGACTACATAAAGAATAAAAATATACTAGATAAAAAATACACAGAAATTTAATCCGGATCCGGAAAAATCTATATGAAAACTATACTAATTTAAACGCAACGATTATGGAAAATATAAATATTATAGTGATCGCGCTAGCTTATAACATAATACAAACATTATAATAGTCTGTAATTTTTTAGAGCTCTCGATATTATCTTATCGATAAAACCAAGGGAGCAGGAGCAGACAACATACCATCAATTTTTATTGTAAAATGTTCTTCGGAGCTTGCCTACCCTTTGGCTTGCATTTTTAACCTATCTTTGACTACAGGCATCTTTCCCGAGACCTGGAAAACCGCCTTAGTTGTGCCTTTACTAAAGTCCGGTGACGCAACTCTAGTTGGGAATTACAGACCTATCTCTTTACTACCAGCATTTTCTAAAATTTTTGAGAAATTAGTTCACCATTATCTAGATTTTCATTTTCGTCCGCATTCATGAAAAAGCGCTCGACAGCTACTAATCTTGTCTCATTTGTAAACTTCTAATCTAACGAGTTGGACTCTAAGCACTCTGTTGACGTAATTTACACTGATTTCAGCGAGGCCTTCGACCGGGTTCCTCATGCTTTATTTTTATACAAGCTGGAGACTTACGGCATTACTGGGAATATGTTGCAGTGGTTCAAATCGTATCTAACGCTTAGGAAATCTATTGTTGTAGCTAACGGATACGCTTCAGATCCCTTTACAGCTTTATCTGGTGTCCCACAGGGCAGCATCCTCGGCCCCCTGCTTTTTAATATCCACGTTAATGATTTGACCCTCAACATTTCCTACTCCAGCCATCTTCTTTTTGCCGATGACCTTAAGTTATTCAGACGTACAGATACAACTGAAGAGGTGAGTCTACTTCAGAATGACCTTGATGCACTCACAAACTGGTCCCGGCAAAACGGAATGTTTCTTAATGCAGATAAATGTCACGTACTCCGATTCACTAAAACTAAAATCAAACTCCAACGAAACTATTACGCGAACGGTGCAAAGATCAATGAGGTTAACTGTGCTAGAGACCTTGGTGTGATCATGGATCCAAAACTCTCCTTCAATATCCACATAGATAAAATTTGTAAAAAATCATTAAACATGCTTGGATTTGTTATACGGAATTGCAAGGAATTCAAAGATCATCGTTGGTTCGTAGCCTACTTGAATATTGTAGTGTAACCTGGAACCCTTTCTACGACGTACATAAAAAGAGACTAGAGAGCGTGCAAAAACGTTTTTTGTGGCATCTTTCTTACAGTTGCTTCTTGTCCAAAAAGCT
>LUGF01006298.1:19590-35784 GCA_001625245.1 Calycopis cecrops
CCCCCCCTAAAAGGATCTCTGCCTTGTCGTGGTGAGGGGGCTTAGTAGCCGTGGCTTGGACACCACCACAGTGAAGCCAAGGGGGATCCAGGAGGGCACGCTCCGAGTCGGCTTGCTCATGGGCCTGCTCTGGATGCGTCCGAGGGGCTGCGGGGGTCGGAGTTTTCTGGCCTCCGCGACCAGGAGAGGTCGCGAGAATAGACGTGTGTAAGGTATTTCGTTGCCGTGCACCCTATCTCCCGCGACCAAACGGGGGCGCACCGTCCGATGCGTTGGCGGTGCGGGCGCAGAGAAAGAGGAGATGCGCTGTGTCGTTGCCGTCCTCTCTGTCCTCTGCGGCCTTATATGCCCACGGCCCCTAGGTGGCCGTCTCGAGGTTGGTCAGTCGGCCTGCGGATGGGGGCGTTGGAGGTTTTTCACGAGGCGCCTTTTGTGTCTCAGGTGAGCTTTGCTGTGGGAGGAGAGCTCCATGCTTTACTTTGGAGCCAGCGCCCGGCCCCCCCACCGCTTGTTTGTGTGGCGGGCAACCCACGGATGAGGGCAGTGGATGTGGCATCCGTTTTTAATGCCCTCGTCGTAAGTGGAAGAGGAGAAACACCCGGAGATTTTAGTGGGTATACGCCGCACGTTTTGCGGCGGGAGTTCCACATAACCACTCGCTTCCCCCAAAGGCGAGTGTTATGCGTAATGTATTTTCTCCAGTCGAAAAAAAGAAAATATGATTTTTATCCCGAAAAAATGTTCCTATGGGATGCCATGGGATGATTTTCTATTTTCCACGGGATCGAATTTTACGCGGATGAAATCGCGGGACGCATCTAGTCATCTCGTAAACTGAAGTGTCCTTATTTCAAGCCGTTATAATGTTAGCTTATTCGGTAATATCGTTCGTATTGCATTTCCCCATAAAATAAATATTATTTTGTCGAAAGACCTGAATGTTTGTAATAAATAAAAAATACAGCGGAATTTATCTGTTTCCTGTAAATAAATAATAAATTTGTGTTTCGCCACTCAGGGAAGCCACCGGATACTGGTACTAAAGTGAGTACATATTTTCTGGGCTTGTAATAATATGAAAAAATATTTGCATCCCACAGTTTTATCCCCTTGTATAGGGGTACATGGAAAACTACCTAGATTGTCATATTTTTTATTACTGCGTATAATTATACCTAATACGGTTTAACAATTGTCTCATACCTTATGAAAAGTCATTTGAAAATGTTGATCTTGACAAGGTTAACGATATACTATTAAAAGGCAACTTTATAAATATACTAGCCCCGCAGTTTTACGCGTTTATCCCGTGGAAAATAGAAAATCATCCCATGGCATCCCATAGGAACATTTTTTATCCAAGGTATTAATTCAAGTTACTGTATATGTATGCGTGAGCCAAATTTCATGAAAATCGGTTCAGCAGTTTTTGCGTAAAGGAGTAACAAACAAACATACAAACTTTCATATTTACAATATTAGTAGGATTTCTTGTGTGCGTGTGTATGTCACTGAACTCCTAAACGATTGGACAGATTTTGACGATTTTTTTGTGTGTTCAATACACAGGGGATTTGAGAATGATTTGAAAATTTGAGATTCACAAATGAGCCCGGCAGATGGCACTGCAGTCCGTATCACAAATAGAAAATATTTTAGGGTAATGTAACGGGTTGACAATTTGGCCATATAGCATTACACGTTATCATGACAATATAATTTCCAATAAGGACCTCTGTCGGACAACTAGTATATTATGAAATAATACATCTGTGTTATCTACGATGCCTTGAAACAGAATAATGATGAAATAGTTTGAACATACTATAGAATGCCATTATATTAAACTTATAATGGCATTCTATAGTATGTTCAAACTATTTCATCATTATTCAGTAGGTACAGAATCGAATTTATTTTCTAGTAGGTCATCAGTGCTAGATCAAATATCACTTTGCAGCACGTAAAATTTAGTAGTTTGTCCTCGTAAAAACTGTAGTATCGACGTTCTTATTTCCCGATGGGGCGGACTATCCTGGAAAGTTTCACGCTGCAGTGTGGGGAGACTGTTTAAAATTCCCGAATTGCTCTGCGTACAATAAATTTAACTCCAGAGTCCCGGGTGTTGTAAATTTTGTGCTTATTTCCAACAAATTATTTTCATTTAAGCGCTGTGCTTTCTACGTTAGGGCTGTGCTTTACATGCCGGAAAATACCAGTTTTAGCACAATATGCTTTACTCACTTTGGAATAAATTTTCTTATCTGGGAAAATTTGTGAAATCTCTCCGGTGATCGTCTAAATAAAATAACTATACTGAAAAGGTTGGCCTTGTCGGTCCCATTTCACCAAAAAATCGAATATTGTTATTTATAATATTATTTATTAAATGAAATGTAAAATATTACCGTTATAAATAATTGCTATTAATTTAACTGTTACTAGACACTAGTTGTTAATAGTTTATTCACATTATTTCCCCTGGGTATTTATTTTATAAATCAAATAATATTTGGAAGATTTATTGTTGGAATTGAATCAATTAATTGTTCAGTAACAACGTCAAGAAATTGACAATATTATTAATCAAATCTAACTGGCTCTAGATATATTGTGACGTATCTACGTTGTGATTGATAGTTATAATACCACATGTGACTGGCTAAGCGTATTGCAACGTATCACTCAAACAATCAATATTCTATGTATCCCAGTGCATTTCATGCATATTAGAAATGGAATAATTTTGGTGTTTCACCAATTAATGTACAACAGAAAGTGTAATTGTAGAATTTAGTAACTTAGATATTGAATAAGTTCATTGAATAATTCAATACATCTTTTTCTTTGTTTACGCTGGGGACTACATTTGCGTATGGTACCTACGAGCCCGGGTGGTCACTAGACGTATGTCAGACTCGACACTTAGTGTGATACCGACTAAATCCATGGAATAAAGATCTGCAAGCAACAGGATCCCTACAGCGACGAGGTGGCCTCGGCAAAGAGGCCAAAATCTCCTGCTTGGGGGTTGTCCAGCTGCCTCTGAATAGTCCCTACTACGACGTGGAACTGTGCAATAGGGTCAGATTCCGTGCTGACCCCTGACCCCAGGACAAGGAGCACGCCACCAATGTTCAAATCGGACCTGCCACTCGTTCTAATGCAAGCCGCCGCGCGCTCTACTGATGCAGGGGGACGGATAAAGGACCTCGAGTCAAGCTGCTCTTAGTCTGACCTCTCCTTCCAAGCCTGTCCGGTACGGACAACCCCCAACCACGACTAGGTGGCAGTATCTTCAGAATGATTAATTCAATACCTTCCGTAAATAATTTTATGTAGCTTAGGTAGGCTATTTACGTAGAAACGCTATTATGCGCTAACCAAAAACAAAAGAACTTCAAAAAGGGTTGGCAAGAAGTTCCCCCCGAAGATGCTGCCACGTTGTCGTGGTGGGGGGAGGGAGGGCTTGCGTGCCTCTGTGATCCTCAAGGCTATGAAGGTCAGGATTGCGTAAACAAAAAAACAAAGGGTTGACAAACCCTAGTTGAAGTCTGATTAAAGGTTGTCTGATTTTCGTGCCCATATTTTCTGATTGTATGCATATTCAGCTGATAGAGGGTTGTGTAAAAGTTACATATTTTGTCACTTTCCATGAAGTGTTTTTTTTTTTGTTGACGCAGGGGTATGCCTTTAAGCACGCCAGGAGCCCGGGTGGCTCAACCGGGTACAGTGTCGGGCTCGACAACTGGGTTGCCCCTACAGAGTAAACCCCTGCGGGTGCCTTCAGCCGCTCTGATTGGAGGGCCTCGGATCTGAAAGCAACAGGGCGCCTCCAGCGACAGGCTGGCCTCGGTGAAAAGGCCAGACTCCTCCTCCTTAGGGACTGTCCGGCTTCCTTTGAACAGTTCCTAACTCCACGTTGGAACCGTGCAATGTGGTCAGGTTCCCATCCTTACCCCTGGTCCCAATGCTCCAACGTACCGCCATCTGCTGATTCAGAGGGACGGGTGGAGGACCTCCAGCATTGGCTGGTCCCATCCGCTGGGTGGCAGACCAACCACTAAATGGCCCCAGAGGACAGGGAGGACGGAAACGACACACCGCATCTCCTCTTCCTTTGCGGCCCCACCGCCGACGCAACAGACGGTGCGCCCTCGTTCGGTCGCGGGAGATAGGGTGCACGGCAACGACACACCTAGACACCTCTCCTCCCGCGACCCCTCCTCCATCTCATCTCCACGCATCCAGAGCGGGCCCCAGCGAAGCCCACCCGACGCGTCCCCACCCAGGATCCCTCTTGGTTCACCGTGGTTGTCCAAGCCATGGCTACTAAGCCCCCTCACCACGACAAGGTGGAGATCCGTCGAGGGGGAGGCAAAATGATACCTGAAGAGAGGATTAGTATCTGAAGTTTTTCGAACGTAAACGAGTTAATGCGGCAAGCAGTCCACTGTCTTATTCCATGTCTCATAAGTGTGTAAAAACAATAGACCGTAATTACGTGCCTGCCTATGCACGTATAGTTGGTGATGTTGATGCCCATAAAAAACTATAGTGTCGTAGCACAGTCTGGTTCTTAGAAGCCGCTCTTGACCTGGCTTTCTTGTACCAATTCAATAGATCCTTGAGGGCGGGCTTATTTAACTTGGGACTGAGGGTGCATTGTAATCGAAACTCAGGTGGATGGCATCTTAGACTCTTGAGCTTTTTCACAAATTTCATGAAATTTGAATGATTTCATGTATAAGCAATCATTTAGACTTTCATCTAAGTGTATCTTTAGTCGGCTATTTTACTCCTTAAAATTTTCCTAATTAAAATAGAAGTTATTTTTTATAATGTTTTGTACTTCTAAAAGCAGGCCAAGGGCGTCCGACACTAGCAGTGTAGGGTTTCGTAGTTACGTATGAAAAGTTTGAGTTTACACTCAAAAAAATCTAAATACGAGCCTATATAGATGTTTTTGAGTAAACATAATATTTAAAAATAATTGTCAACTAATTTTTAATAAAATTTATGTGAAATTTTACTTTTTCAGGTACATTTTAGTAGTTGGTAGCCTATGGTTTTAATTTAAATTTCATTATATAAACTTTGTAATTTTTTTCCATATGTAACCGAAGGGAAGATAAAGGGGGTGGGAATCGGGGTACAAAAAATTATACTTTAACACCAAATATTTCAGAAACGGATCTCTATATCTAAAAATGGTGTTGTTATCCTCATAATTTTTTTGAAGGACCTATTAGCTCAATGGGAGGTACCCTATAGGTTTTCGAAAAAGTGCGTTATCATACAAAATTTGTGCATAAATGGCTATAACTTTTTATTGCGTTAACTAAGAATTGTGATTTTTTCATCAAGACGTAACTGACCTCCGTATTTGACAAAATTTCAGCTTAATCCCTTCACGCGTTTCAGAGAAAAAGGTCTTGACAGACGTACAGACAAACGGACAACAAAGCGATCCTATAAGGGTTCCGTTTTTTCTCTTTGAGATACGGAATAAAAACTATATAAACTAACTATTTTACCATGATTATTCATAATTTTCACCAAATTACATCTTTCTCGTATTTATAGTCTCTATGTCAAATCGCAGACAGGCAGACGGACATGGCGAAACTATCAGGGCTCCACATTTACTACGAAACCCTAAAAAATAAATATTTTTAGTTATTATGCGAATTACACATGCATGCCTTTATGTAATGCAGCCGAATTGGGCACTCATGACCCATTGGAGGTGATGTGGAAAGGAGGGAAACTTGCATAAGTTAGATTTAAGTATATACCTATATATAAAGTAATATATAATCCTAAGTCCAATTCAAATAATAATATTAGTTAATAATTTATTGACCTACCCTCTAAGTAAATAGCAATATATGTAAATATAATAAAAATAATAAATAGGAAACCAATAAATACAACTTTAAAGGGTAATATTTATATTAAAACTCAACATTCTGGTAGGATACAGTTGTACATGAATCAAATAGATTAATATTACTTTTACACAAAGTTTTTAATGCTCTAAAGTTACATCACGAGAATTTACTAGACTTTTATGAAAGACTAGCTTCCGCCCGCGCGCCCCGCGTGGTTTTCGAACTTCAAAAATGATTCAAAATTTTAACTTATTATGTTATTCTTATATGAAAGCTATATTACTGTAAAGTTTCATGAATATCCGTTCAGTAGTTTTTGTGTGAAAGACTAACAAACATCCTTACAAACTTTCGCATTTATAATATTAGTAGGACAATTATGAATAAAACCATATTAATTAGTTATATATAAGCCATATCTATAATAGTATAATAGTACATATTACCTTAGGGTTTACAAAAATTCACTAAAATTTAAATTAAGGTATTTATCAATGATTCATTTAACTTTCTATTGCTGATTCGCTTGGAGTCACCAAAAAGTGATCCGAGAAATGCAATACTACCTCTTTTATACCCTATTAATATTTATTGTATCCACATTTACTTTATATTTATTTTTCAGTGTTAACATCTCAAATATATATTTGGATACACATTATTTAGTATTAAATATTTCAGTTTTAATTTCTTTTTATAGCTGGAATGGCCGCATATTACGTTGCGATAATAAAATGCCCCGACTGCTACGACGACAAACAATAAAATTTGCGAATTTTCAATTCTGGCATAGGTATATTTTAAAGTTGCATACTTCCGTTTAATATTGCGACCGGAATGCGTATTTGTGGTTCTTCGTTCTGCATTCCACATTAGTCGTTGGTACATTTTGGCCTCTTCTAAATTATTGAGCCGGAATGTTATATATGTTTATAATATATCTGTAAGGATATTATTTTCAGTACATTCATTGGAAACTATTACTAAACTATTAATGTGCTTCGGACAGCCTAGCCACTAGAAAATATGTGCAGGAAACAACAGTTAAGTAACATGCCTAAATTCTCCATCTTCCATTAAACTTAGTTTGGAACGGTCTTATACAGGGTTAAATGTAATTAACGCAAGACTTCTTGCAGGCAGCATGTCTACATCAATACCAACAACATTTGTTCTACGACTTTTCACGAATCTAGATAAATAGCACAAAAAAAATAAAAACATAAAATGTTTGCTCCCTCTGTTATTTCTTACTCTGTATCTTGTAAGAATGACGCGCGGGAGCCCCTATCTTGCCGCACAGAGTAAAGAGACGTATCATGTGCTTGCCGCGCGCGTTTCCCGCTCTATTTTCTTAGCCGCACCCAGACTAAATGATAGTTCAGAGGCAATATGTTAATTTTGTATGGGAATATTAAAATTTTAAAAACTATTAATTTTCAAAAGTCGTAGAACAAATGTTGTTGGTATTGATGTAGACATGCTGCCTGCAAGAAGTCTTGCGTTAATTACATTTAACCCTGTATATTAGAAGAGAAATAAAAAAATAAACATTTAAGACAAAAATAAATACCAATATTTTTTTAAAGCAGGCTGTAGATTTGTATTGTTTTGTATAGTATATAAAAACTAATTAAGAAGGAAAATAACGCCACTGCTTAAAATGTTAAGAAACTCACAAGAAAAATTCTAGGATAGTGATTGCTGGCTCTACACTCGATCTCTATTGATGATTTTTCTTATAGTTTTTAATTTATTATGCGTAGTAATATGAGTTTTAAATTTTCATACCAAGGGTGAACGAATAGGGTAGTTGAAAGTCGGTATAGAAGAATGGAAACATAAGCGGGTGAAACCGCTGCAGACCTGCACCTCTCTACCTGTACCACACTGTGGAATATATTAGACTAGCTTCCGCCCGCGGCTTCGCTCGCGTGGATTCAAAAATGGTGTTGTTATTATTATACATAATCTAATATTATACTGAAATATTTATTATATTAAATATATACGTATTGTATGAAACAATAAATCGCTTTGAGAATCAAATTTATCGCCGCGCATTTTAGGTGCTTTAGATATTCCAATTTAAGTCAATCTTATCGTGATAATAACTTTTAATCTATTCGTCCAAATTACTTAGTGTAAAAGACAAAGTTTATTTACATTCAATACGTAAAGTGACAAATGTATCAATTTTCATAAGAGTTCAATAGATATTCTAAAATGTGCATCATTAAAAAATATTCAATTTAATTGAATGTTTGGTTCACTATTTTGGTCATAGTGACTTACACATAAAAGATAGATATATGCTGTCGCGGACTTTTATTTAGAACTATTTAAGATAAATAATCCTACAGTAATTGTCTTTGTGTAACTCCAACGATTAGGGCAGCGCACGCCAATATTGCTCTCAGGGGGCAGATTTTTTTCCGACTTACTTGACAGTTATCGTTATATTATAACCAAATTATAAAAAATCCCTATAAATTTTAACTTATTATGTTATTTTGATATGAGAGGTATATTACTGTAAAGTTTCATGAAAATCCGTTCAGTAGTTTTTGTGTGAAAGAGTAACAAACACACTCACAAACTTTCGCCTTTATAATATTAGTAGGATGTTTAATTTAAAGATCTTTAAACTTTAAAAGCTAATTACTCAAATAAATCTAAGTTCATTATGATCTGTCCATATCTAATATATAAAATCACAGTTTTCGTTGCCATACTCCTCCGAAACGGCTTGACCGATTCTCATGAAATTTTGTGAGCATATTGAGTAGGTCTGAGAATCGGCCAACATCTATTTTTCATCCCGATATTCCCACGGGATCGAAAGTTACGCGGGTGAAACCGCGGGGCGCAGCTAGTATTATATAATACGTCGATGTAACTAAAACACTTTAGTATATCATTAGGCATCTTAAAGTCTATTTAAATCTATAAATTGTAACCGCACAGGAAATAAGTACTTCTTACAAAATATGTCAAAACTTATAGCCAAGATGTAATATAACTACATTTAGTATGTCAGATACATATTACTGTAAAGAAAATTACAATGATGTAATGGCAGACATTCCAGACTGTCGGATCCTCAACTACATATTGGAATATCATAACGCTATACCTACCTTATATTACACAAACGAATATTTGTGTTGTGCCTCTCAAATAAAATAACGTGTCGTATTATATTAAATCAATATCCAGTGCAATCCAATTACATTTAACTTACGATATTTCTGAAAGCACGTGAACTGCACATTTGACTGAACCATAATTGAATACAAAGTTACGATAGTGGCGCGTGGAAATGAATTTAATTTTACAATTGTTTTTTCACCGACAAGAGTGTTGCTGTTCTTGTAACAAATTTTATATTACAATAATTCTACTAAGTATAGGCATTACATATAATTCGTGATACTTTTTTTAATGAAATGTAAATGTTGATACATTTACAGTATAATATTATAATACTTACAATATTCTCTAAAAATAATTTAAAAAATTAAGCTTATAGTCTGACGGTATTATATAGACCGTTATATTTTACTAGGATTTCAGATATATTCCAATGTCTAACTACGTCTTAAATTAATTAAAGCATCTTCCAGTGGTATATGTTCACGTAAGCAAAGTTTATAATAAATATACATAACATAAAAAACGTCCCATTGAGAACGTATTCGAATAATTAAACCAGGTGCGCGAAGCATTGCTAACAACTGTATGAATTATGAATTGATGAAATAACTTTGTAGCGTGATATCGTTATACAATCGTGATAAAGGATTCCTAGTTTCCCACGATCGCGCGTCGCTCTATGTCGCTTAAATATTGAGTATATTATATGAATGTACACATTTATATAACATTGGTGGGGGTAGAAAGACTAGGCATATGCGAATGGCTTTTATCGCTTGATTATCCCATATCTAATAAAATACATGCAATGTCGGTTGCTTCCGTTAAGTGTCTAAACTTCCACAAACCACACGAAACTCTCGAATCTACGCTACTTTAATCATTGATGACGATATATTTTATTGAAATACTAGCTGCGCCCCGCGGTTTCACCCGCGTAAATTTCGATATCGTGGAAAATAGAAATTTATGCCGTGCCATCCCTTAGGAACATTTCGGGATAAAAACAATCCTATGTGTCAATGCAAGTTACCCTCTATGTGTATGCCAAGTTTCATGAAAATCGGTTCAGCATTTTTTGCGTTAAGAAGAAACAAACAAACAAACATACAAACTTTCGCATTTATAATATTAATAAGCTGTATGTGTTATTGACTGACAGTAGGTACAAGTATTTTAATATACCCAAAATGTAATTAGTTTCTGAACGTAATATCGTTCATTAATTTAAATCTATCTCGTATTACACGCTGCGAACATTTCACGGTGACATCGTTTATCAAGTTATATAGTTACTAGCTGCGCCCCGCAGTTTTACCTGCGTAAATTTCGATATCCTGGAAAATCATCCCATGTGTTTGGGGCATTGTAGGGGCGATGTGCGTAAGGGAAAAAACTTCTTGTGGTCCATGATTTAATTAGATGTAAATTTACATTTTTGCTGTTAACCAAAAGGCCGGTTCCGTCCAGCTCAGAGTCTTGGAAGGAAGGGGGCGACGCACAAAACGTCACATTCTAAATGTCACACACACTGTCATTGTCACTTGTCACTTTCACATATGGTTTACAATTAAATGTCCACTGACACACATCTACCGAGATGGGCACACTCACATTGAGTTCGATTAAGAGTTCGTTACGTCCACGCTAGGTGGCGTGGACATGCTGTTATCCTGTTCTCACGCACTCACGGCGTGAACACCATGGCATCCCATAGGAACAATTTTTTAGGTTAAAAACTATCCTATGTGTTAATCCAAGTTACCCTCTATGTGTGTGCCAAATTTCATGAAAATCGGTTCAGCAGTTTTTGCGTGAAGGAGTAACAAACAAACAAACATACAACAACTTTCCCATTTAAAATATTAATAAGAAATAAGATCAGAAAATCATTTTGTAGTAATTAATTTTCAAGATATTTTTATGTTCTTTGTTAATCATATTATACAGTATGTATTTCAGTTGTTAAGAGATTAAAATTCCAAAATTATCTTACCCTGTTCTTAATAAGTTCTCAATGTACTATGCAGTTATGTTCGCCTAGCTAACACAAATATTAAAATACTTGTAAAAACAGTAACGGCTTATAAAAATGCAGCTTAATAGCCTATAAACAAAAAAAACTAAAGAAGTAAGGAAAACAGCAATTTGAAAGTCAATTAATTTAAAAAAAATGTTCTGGTATAAAATCGTATAACTCTACACAGAAAAAAAATATATAAAAATCAGCACCCAAAAGTGCTAAAACTGTTACCTAAAAACCCGTTAGCCTGACATAAAATCACTTTTACTCCACACTATCAACGTTGTGTATTTGGAAACAATTTGAATTTTAAATAACTTAGTTCCATCGCGGCCATTGTTTGTGTCGTATTTTATAGAGAAAACAATGTTCACTTAAATGATGTGGCAGTTATATTGTCAATAAAATTCGTTTACAACGTTCAGTACTTATTATCGCGCCGTCACTAGATCTGGGTTGGATTCAGTGGAGTGAGATTGAGATACATGAAAAGGCCCATTAATACCACCAGTCAACAACTGGTTATAAACCTTGGAACAGTTAATCATCAAGGCGCCTCGACGGCTTGTCAGTTCCACTAAGAACTGCTGGTCAATCCCTTTATCTTATAAAAATGGTATACAGTCCTCTATCTTCAATCAGCTTCGCCCAAAGTACCATGTATCACCTTAGGCTCCTGACCCCCCCACAATAAAAAATTTGTTGTGCAGTTAGAATGCTTAATTAGCGATGGGAGTTGTATTCAAATCTCGTGTTTGATGATGCTTACGACATTAATAATCTTCTTACATCTAATAACATATACAAAGTGGAATATAGTATCTAAGAGATGATTAAAGTATCATATAACACTTTATGGTTATCCCGTGAGAGCAATTTACAACTAATACGATTTCCATATACATGTAAAGCTTCTCACATATTAATTATCTTTTATATAAATATATCGTGTCACGATGTTACTTATCATACTCCTCTGATACGGGTTTTCGACCAGATTTATTCATGAAATTTTGTGTACATATCGGGTAGGTCTGACAATCGGACAACATAATTTTTTTATCGCGATACTTCCACAGGATCGAAACTTACGCGGTTGAGTCAATTATATATTTCTATGTTTCAGTATACAATTTTAGAATCTAGTAGGATGCTTGTGCTTGTGATCCTTCTCTGACTAAAGCACGGTGTCTCAATATAGTCGCCATTAGGCCATTAGGTATTCCTAGTATTTTCTTTTCTAGATTAATCTCTTTTCTCTTCAAAATGGTCAATCAAGATCAATATGAGCTAGAGTTAGGTATGATTTGAGTTGCATGAAAATATCTAGAAGTATGTATTTCAATAAAACTACCCTTTTAATTTCTACTTGTTTATTGTATTTTTCATCATCAATCAATCAACTCAGTGCAGAACCAATATTTGTTACCATAGGAAAAATTTGGTTGAAATAATATTTACATAGTAGGTATTTTAGATATTGAAAGATGTTCGAAATCGTAAATCACGAGTATTTTTTTATGTTATAATTTTATAGCAAGTTGACAAGTTTAAAAAAATAGTTTAATAGAATAATCTTACTTGCAAGATTTAGTACCAGGCGGCAACATATTTGGGCCACTCTACCGGGAAGGGACCTCTCGCTGACACGATGCGATCGGAACTTGCTACCACAGCTTTGAGGATTGGTTTCGTTTAGAAGGAAGTTTGATTTTTTTTTCACCATGGCATTCATCATCTCCTCAATTTACTACGAAGCAGTGTCATGCAGCATTGGAGGCAAATTGGGCTGGCACCACCGCGGTGACTCTTGCTTATACGATACCGATGTCAAGTGGCAGCTGTGCTGTCACGCTTTGATGGTGTAAAAGTATCCGGTGACCCATAGGGATTAGAAAAACAGTTTCATTTCACACATCTGTGAAAAATAAAAAAAAAATATTCAAAATACAATTGTACAAAACACTTTATGAACGTCAAAAATTATAATTATTGCCGGTTAGCGTAGTAGTAGTAGTAGCGCTGTCGTGAGAAGAACCGTCGAAATAAATTCAGCGGGCCAGATGAAGAAGTATAGGTTAGAAATACGATTATATAATATATACGTACAACCAATTACTATAATTATTCTACAAAATCAGCCTGAGAGGAGGGTACTATTCCCACTGACATATTTTAATCTGCTACCTTATATTATCCCTTATCACACAAACGTTCTATTATCTACTTTTATATATGTATGTATATTTTATATATTACTATTATATATATTATAGAACATACTTATTCCAATCTTATAACAAACGACTTTATCGAATAGGTACGTACTTTGTTTTATCAGATCTGACAAACAAAATAAAAAGAATTTATCCTAATCATTTGAATTAAATGTTTAAAAAACCGCATTACAGGGCAAGTAAGAAAGAAACATTTCCAATCTATAAGAAGTAAGGCTTTTAAGAGTTAATTACATATACCGTTTTATTGCTGTAAATAATATCCCTTTTTTCTACTACTTAAGGGAATTTAGGACAGACAGGAGAAAGGCTGGGTTTTCACTTACGGCATACAATTCTTGATATATTAAAATGACGTACCTACGCAATCGAACTAAACTATCTATATCTATTTTCTTACCTAGGTCAAGTCAAGCCTTGTCGTAGCGGTAAAATTCTATAGCACATGGTTAACCCAGACACCTCTGGCGTAGCCAAGAACCAAGGAATTCGAACCACAAAATTTTGTACCCATTTTATAAGGAGAGGGGACTAGAAATGAGGAAGAATAGGAGGAGCAGACAGCTGCACATGCGGGATGGGGACCTTGACGACCGATGTAACTAGTCTGCAAGGCGAGGATCACTCACAAAACGCCAGTTCCCTAACGATGGTAAGTCTATGGCAATCTAAGTGGCATACACATCACCCAGGGCTGGTGATGACAAACTGCAGTTAAGGTCAAATCTTATCATTTGTTACCTGTTTTACAGATGTCACCACAAATAGTTTGTAGTAACCAGATTAACGAATGTTCCGAAAAATTAATCGGATAAAAGAGGGTAAATAAAGCTCTCGTATTACTTAATTCTATTCTTCGCATTCTAAGAAAAATAATGAATTGCTCTAAAAAAACTGAATGTAGTAAATCAAATTGTGGTATATTGTTTAACGTCAGCGGCAGCATATTTTAGTATAGAAATAGTGAAATAATTCAAACGCGATATTAAAATCATTCAATATTATACCATAACGATTTCAATATAATTCACAAAGTCCATGAATTCCTTTAAGGTCCATTCCAGAGCCACTGAATCAAGATAATTGGCGTTAGCGTCAAAACGCTGAATTGTCTCTGTGAAGTCGTCTCTTTGATGCTCGTTCAAATAGAGCAAAATCAATCAAGACAATGTAATTGTAATAAAGAGCTAGGGCACCGAAGTTTTCCGGAAATTGTTAACGCTTTGTGTTCACGCTAGATCGTGACGTTGAATCTTAAAAAGTACGGGGCTAACTTCACACTCATACACGATGCCCGTTTCCGGGTGAACTTCGCGCAATACCGGGCTGCGAGCGAGCACACAGTCCGTTCGATGCGTTTGGCTCGCTTGCACGTTTCATTTATGCTTCTGCGCAGATAGCTATTACCAGTGTTTCCGTTGTGCTCAAATCAACTTTAATGTTGCTAAACTATTACCCAAATAACTAACTAGCATTGCTTTGTCGGCTCAAATTATTTAATAGCTTATTGTGTGGTGTGGTGTGTTCGAGAGACGCGGCACTTTACTTGGACTTCAGGTGAGTCAGCTTTCCCAACTACACCCAAAATTACCCTTATCCTATTCTCCCATATTCCTTATCTCAGCCCTTCTAGAGACGACAGCCGTCCCAGCGTCGTCACTTTGTAAAACACTGAACGTTATTTTATGTGGTCATTAGATCAAATTCATTATATTCGATTAAAACGAGTGGTTTTGTGAATGTGAATAAAGCATTGGCTAAAACAGTTTGCTGAGAAGTTTGTATCTGAGATATTATTTTTATCATCAAGACTATTAGATTTTATAGTTGATGGAATGTACTAATTTGAAGAGATATAAAAGCATTACATATGTCTAAGGATACTGCTACAACCACACCTCCCTGGGAAATCTCCTCTTCGGCCAGGTTCTTTAGTTTTATAATGGCGCCTATAATCAATCTCTGTGGACGAAAACCAAATTGGTTGTTGCTCAGTTCTGGGCCAACGCTCTGTAGTAGCGCGTGAGACAAGTCGCAATGATCCTTTCCAACGACTTTTGCAAATGCGGGAAAGTCTTGATTATATAAATTAAAAAAAAAAGTATTTTGCTAAAAGTACCTACTTGTTGTTTGTGTTTGTGCATTGAATAAATACTTACCCTGTATAATATTATCAATGTCCTGTGGTTTCACCCGCATTACCCTCACGTATTACTTTGTGATTGTTGTTATTAGGAAAAAAATCTCCTGAAAAAACCTTGTAATAAAAAGCTTTTCTACTAATACTTTCATGCATTTGTATGCAAGTGAACCAAAAAATTAGGAACATCCCGTGGCAATAACATCATCGCACTACAATCTACGTTAAGGTGCACTCAAAGTAAGGTACGTTCAAATGCGTTTATTAGTTTTTGCTAACATATTATAAACATTTATCCCATCCAAACATTAACATTTATAATATTAAGTACTTATGAATATCTATCAAAGTACCATAAAAGAAACATAGCATATTATAGTTTCATTAATATTTTTTCATAACGCATAGCAAATATTATTCCATAAACCCAAAATTACACTAGGGTAAGGTTTGTTTTACGTTTCTTGATTAGAAAAAAATATTATAAACGTTTTGCAGCGCTTTTTCCGAGTAAAAATAATCCTTAAAATAAGAAGACTAAGTAAATCTGTAGCAAGACCAATTCCTAAAAATTATACGTTTTTACTTACCAGTGTAGAATATTATTTTTATCACTACATTGTAAAAACCAACGTCAGGCTCTTTAAGGTGGATCCACACATGCCGGCGGCATAAGCCGCCGGCATTGCCGCTGACATTTGCCGGCGGCATGCCGCCGGCTAATGTCAGCGGCCTATACGTAAC
>LUGF01006306.1:439-23376 GCA_001625245.1 Calycopis cecrops
CGGGTTTTGACGTATCGCTCGACTGGCGGACTCGATACATTATATAGAGCATCCCATTGTATATGTATATGAGATGATGATGGCTCTGCCGCGCTGACCTTCGTCAAAAGAGTTGCGGAGGTGAGTAAACGGCCACGGACAGATTAGGTCTCATGTATGATTCTATAGTATTTAATGACCACATTGACATTATGAAATGGAATAAAACTGAAATTAAGCTAGTAGTATAGTGTTATCGTAGTCATGAAACGGATATCCGGTAACTATCCGGGTTTCGGTTGATCCGGCCAATGTTTACCGTCCCGCCGGATGTATGATGGGGGCCGAATATCCGACCCGGTTCTGAATTTATAGAAAAGATAACTGGTTAACGGACCTCTACTTACGAAATACCCTGTAAAAGCTAAACATATTTTAACAGTTTTCAAATAATTCACTTGCGACTTGAAGTTGCAATCTTAAGAAACAATAATTTTATTGCAGCTGCTTTTATGTATACAATTTGCCTGCGTAACTCTAAAATACATTTCAGCGGGGAAACGTAAAAAGGATGACGTGGCGTTCGAGCTCGTGTAGCGCCCCACAAAAGACCTCAAGCCGAGTAGACGTGCGGCCACAAACATACATCATTCGGCACATAATTCGTGCTGCGCTGCTCGGTGTCATTCACGGCTGTCGAGATAACGTACAGACATCCAAGCATACTGTTTGTTTCTATATTCATTTTTGAGCCTCGCATGTTAGTACGTTGTATTTAATGTATTCATTTAATCTGTAGTATATAAATGTTCTTATTAACCGTTTCGCTGCGGCGAACATTTTGTAAAACTCTGAGCGGTGGCGGCGTACAAATACGTCGTGACACGGCAGCCGTGTCATACGCCATACGATTAGACTACACGGCTACCGTGTCACCCGCCATGAGTTTAAACATTTGTTATTTTATACGTTTAGAGACTTAATCCATTCAGTTAAAGTTAAACCACGGGTGTAAACGGAAAGATAAAGTTGTTTTGAGTGGTATTTGAAAAGATTTAACCAGTATTTTACTAAATATGGAAGGTAAGCGACTTTTTATTCAGGTGTAGCAAACCTTTTATAAGTTATATGTTATAAAATAAGTACCTAGAATATTGAAGTGAGTTTCCAAAATAAATTACGTTCGTTCTATAATATGTTAAATTTATTGTATTTGGTACTTATGTTAGTAATGTTTTTGAGTTAATTGAAGGTTCAGTTTTTGCATTCGTTTTTAGACCAATACAAGTTTATAAAACGATGTAATTATTTGATTTGTGAATGTTCTTAGTTGACTCGTTAATAATATCTAATGTTATTGACTTCATAAACCTAATACACAAAAAGAAACCATAAAGTTGTGTTCCCTCACTTTGTATGAGAACTATAATACAAACTATAATAAACTCGTCATTGTGCTTTCAAACACATGCATTCATTTGTCTTTAGGGTTATTGTTTCACAGCCGCACTCACTATTTTTTTGCAAGCTTTTTTATGCACGTTGTGAAGCAAAAATACTGGCCGATCAATTAAAAGAATAAAATGTTATTTTTTTTTATAAAGTTAGTACCTACATTCTTATATCGAGAATAAAAAATATCATTATATGCCTGCACGGAATTTGTTCCTAACTTTTGTGTCTTGTAATAGCTGTCTCTTACTCCATTGATATAGTAACTGTGTGAAAATAGCTAAGGAGACGATATATTTAAGACTTATAAACAAGGTTTGCCCGGACATACAACGGTACTATTTTTTCTCGATATAAGTACAAATTTAAAAAAAAACATTTTACACTCTTACTCGATCGGTCAGTATTTTTCCAACCTGCTCTTGGACTATTCACTGTTTTTACATTGTGTGTTTTGAAATCTTTCAAAAAGCCGCCATCTAAAACCGGCTACAAACTGACACAATGACCATTTGACCATATTATATATCGTAATATTTAAAATGCTTTTCTTTCCTTCCATTCCATTTTGATTTATATATATATATTTCACGTCTGGAGTGACCCCATGCATCTAATAGTGACATTTTCTTAATGTGCCTAATTAAAAGTTATTATTGATACAGCTCATAAAAGGTTGGCAATCGCTATTTTTTTCTTTTTCATAGAATATTCAGAAAAGAAGCAGGCTTAATATACATGAAAAATTATGAAAGTTATGTTTAGGGTTGAACCTTTTAAAATGTAATTTGAGGGAGATATATTAGATTTAAAAATGACACGGCTCCCGTGTCATACGCCACACGTTAAAGAAACGTATGACACGGCTGCCGTGTCACCCGCACTGTAACGGTTAATATTTTAAAATTATACACGATAACAAAATGTTTTTTTTAATAACATGATGGAGACAGAAGATAATAAAATATGACAATCACATATCGTTTTCTTTGGGTTGGCGTGATTTGTTTTGAGAACTATAGATATAGAAGGTAGGAACTTTAAAATTCCGGAATCAATCGTGTGTTGACTTGTTTTTTTTTTGTTATTTCCCTGCGTTAAAAAAGTGTTATTACAAAACTACTCACTTTTACGACCGAAATACGTGACACAAAATAATCAATACGCCAAGTATAAACCTTTATAGCGTAGCGCCTAGAAGCGGTGAACCTTGACATTAATGATAATACCGAGATGCTCAGTACATAATAATATTACACCGAACATGTCGGGGCGAGGAGCTCGAGCTCGGATACACGTCATTATTATAAGACGCTACTAATTGTTATCAAAGTGAGGCTTACGTACGAAGCCTTTGCGTTACGACACACGCACTCACTCAATTATTTTATCATAATTAATGTTATAATTATGTAGGTCTAATCGGGGTGGCGTTAAAGGGAGATTGCTATAGACAAATATCAAGTCACGTCTGTCATCACTTGTACACCTCGAAGACGCGAAAATAAAGACCGCAACGTGCGATGTTTAAATGTACGGTAATGATGATAATAACTACGACTGTAGAACGATGTTGTATTTTAAGTCTTATATTTGATTATCTGACACACGTGTTACAATTAACCCGCTGCCTCTTGCTCTTCCAAGAACAAACTCCACTTTGATTTAGACTCGCTCCAGCAAGATCTCCGCTCCGTTATTTGTCTTGTACTGAGCTAATTCAATTAAAGTTTAGTAGACTCGGTGGATACTCGCCGCGTGATCTTCTGAGGCGGCCCGTTATTACATCAAATGAGATTTAGCTCGCTCGTGAAGCGGCTGTTATTGCCCTCCGCCGCTGTTTGCTCTCTGTTTAATATTTAATATATTTTTGATGAAAAAAGAATATTCGTTAGGAGATAAGATTTAATACCAAATATTACGGCGGAGTTCGTTTGTATTTAGGGCACCGTGACTTTATATTAAAAAAGATTTTGAAGGAGTGGAATTTTCGAAGGTTATACATAATTTACACGTGAAGATCCAGCACTTGAGCAGCAGACTGTAGTGTGTGCACACAGGGCCGGCCGGAGGTATTATCTGAGACCGAGCAGACATACATAATATACACGTGAAGATCCAGCACTTGAGCAGTACTTGAGCAGTACTGTAGTGTGGGCACGCAGGGCCGGCCGCCGGGTATTATCTGAGACCGAGCAGGCATACATAATATACACGTGAAGATCCAGCACTTGAGCAGCAGACTGTAGTGTGTGCACACAGGGCCGGCCGGAGGTATTATCTGAGACCGAGCAGACATACATAATATACACGTGAAGATCCAGCACTTGAGCAGCAGACTGTAGTGTGTGCACACAGGGCCGGCCGGAGGTATTATCCGAGACCGAGCAGGCATACATAATATACACGTGGAGATGCAGCACTTGAGCAGCAGACTGTAGTGTGTGCACACAGGGCCGGCCGCCGGGTATTATCTGAGACCGAGCAGACATACATAATATACACGTGAAGATCCAGCACTTGAGCAGTACTTGAGCAGTACTGTAGTGTGGGCACACAGGGCGACATACATAATATACACGTGAAGATCCAGCACTTGAGCAGTACTTGAGCAGTACTGTAGTGTGGGCACACAGGGCGGGCCGGCGGGTATTATCTGAGACCGAGCAGACGTGCATAGTATATATACATACATGCTGTCGGGTATTACCCGTATCACAAGCCCTTACAGTACTTCGCACGGGGCTAGGCTAACGTGGTGTGTAAAGTCCACATATATTATGATTATTATTATTATCTAAGTAAGCGATACAAGTGCTACGTGGTTTTTTCGTAGCGCCTCTACGTTGCTCTCTTTGTAGAACTGCTACGGAACATTTAATTAAGAGAAATATCGCGGCAAGTCGGCCTATATTACACTATGTAAATGGTTTTTATTTTCAATTTTATTTACATAATATGAATTGATGAATGTCGTTGTAATGTGTATGTAAGGCGAGATGTAAAACTTTTATAATGTAGGGGACATGTCAATGAATCGTCTAAAGCTGCGGTGTTCACGTCACTGAGTTATCGTTCGAGTGTTGTCCAACGTCAATAAAAAATATTAACGAGTAAATAATACTCGTCGCCTCACTCGTCGCTGTAGAGTAAATAACAAACGAATTACATTTAATTTGTTACTTTACATTTCCATATCAAATATTTATTAATTTCATTTACCATTGTAAATAATTATAATATAAACGCTGTGAGTTGTACTGTTTATAGAGAGCATACTCTAACCAACCAATGTTACAAAAACCACTAAATTAAAGTTTCTAAACAAACATCGTCCCCAATTAGTTTTACGTAAATATGTTCATTGTTCAATGTACAGACACATGGATTTTACTGTTTTATTATAAATATATAGTAGACTTTATTTAGACCATAACCGATTTCTTTAAGCGCAGATATCCCAAATACACTAGGACAAAAATCGGCTTAGGTTATTGACATATAAGATAACAGCTGCAACTTTCCTAAACATTGCTCGTTAAAATATACATAAATGAATATCCCCTTACAGACTGGAGTAGTGTGCTTAACTATTCATGATGAACAGCCAAAAACCTGCTCCACAGTCACGCGTGTGTCGCGGTGTAATTACTGCGAACATTGTATAAAAGGGCTTGATTTCCCCGCGGAGCGAACTTCAATATCACCATTCACAATCCGCCCCGAGTATATAAATATAAAATGTAAATTAGTTAAAAATGGCAACTTTTTATGAAATAAAGTACTAAAACCTATTTTTTTCTCGCTACAAATAAATTTGTTCTAACAACGTTTAATATGAACTTATTTTAATTATTTTTAGTGGAACAATTGGTAACAATTCCAATTAAATTTTACATAGCGCTACCTAGAACCACTTAGTTGGCTTTATGCGACAATGACTCGACTGTGTAAATCATAGATTTAGAATGGTGTGCATTCTGAATCTATGGTGTAAATTGTTACTACATTACATTTGTTTATAACGTTCTTTACACGCACTGTACTCAGTACCAGATGAGACTGTAACTCTCCGAGTGCCGTGCGCCGCTACTGAGTTGTATGAGTTGTATATTGTGTAATGCAACGGCCGTGGTCACGAGTAGACTACTACTACTCGTGACCACGGCCGTTGCATTACGTCCGAAACGTCGAGAGTCGAGGTAAATACTTAGATTTTATAACGCGATTACAGTATATAAATTGTATAAATTAATATAACAAACATAAGTTATTATTATTTTATTATTAATTCATCTATAATATAATATTACCCAATAATGACTCTTAAATGAAATAAGAAATGAAATGGCATAATTTAAGTTGTACGTATACGAGTAAGTACGTAGTATTATATTCTGTCGGAGCCGAGTTTGTCTTTATAACGAAGTTTATTAAAGCAGCGGTGAAGTTTGAACGCGTGAGGTGAAAAGTCTCTCTCAGAAGTTGGCTCGAGACTGAACAAAATGCGCCACAAGCCGTCCTTCTCGGGCGTAGAGCAAACGCGACCGGAATAGAGGCGCTATGGCTGGAACAACTTTTGAAACGATACTTTATTTGCGCCATGGTAGTAACATAGGTAGGTAATATATTATACTTATAGTAATGAAATTAAATATCCCGGGACTTGTGCGGGATCGAACGCGCAGCAGATGGCAAATTATTCACTCCTCGACTCGAAACTCTTTCTACTTTTGTTTATTTTGTAATGGATATTGAAAATCCAGCTTCTAGCCCTGGGTATGAAACTAGATGAATGTTTAAAGTGACTAGTGAGCGAAAGATGTTATGTAAATTTATCTCAGCATTTCAATAGGTTTAGATGTAAACGATCTCTATGATTGACGATTCTAAACAAAGACACAAGTCTAAGAAATACATGACGGTCATAGAATAAATTTAGGCTTACTACTAAGAAGCTACGACAACAAACTAAATAACGGCTGGCTTGCAGTATGTCCAATAAGGTTAGAAAATTATTCAGGCCATGTTCCTTATCGCATGGACCATCTATCGAAATCCGACAGGCGTATAGAGGCTGAACAAATGTGATAATAGATAATAGTGTCGTCGTTGACAGTATAAGGGGAGAAGGAAAGATGTTTGCAGGGCGCCGCCCGCCACCGTGTCTGTGGGTGTCACGTGGGTTATGTGACGTCATGTCGTCGTGACGTCATGTCGTGTGTGGCAGATAGTAAACAACTTGCAAATAATGTATCTAATGTGATCCTTATATAAAATATAATGTATATAAAAATCCGAATATAAGTTAAATGTTATACAGAGTGACCTTAGATAGAAAAGTGGAATTAATTAAAACACAAATTTTTAAAAAACCTCTACTGAACCTATTAAATCTTTCCTTCATGTAGAAGCCAAATATAGAATTTACAAAATATTATATTTTTTAATTAAATTACGCGAATTCCTGAACCTCTTAATTTTAGACTTTCTTATTTGTTTAAATTATGGCAGCTATTATATATATAATACTAGTCTTCGCCCGCGGCTTCGCGTAAATATATACGTATTGTATGAAACAATAAACTGCTTTGAGAATCGAATCGCCGCGCATTTTAGGCGCTTTAGATATTCCGTTTAAGTCAATCTTATCGTGATAATAACTTTTAATCTATTCGTCCAAATTACTTAGTGTAAAAGACAAAGTTTATCTACATTCAATACGTAAAGTGACAGATGTATCAATTTTCATAAGAGTTCGATAAATATTCTAAAATGTGCGTCGTTAAAAAATATCCAATTTAATTGAATGTTTGGTTCACTATTTTGGTCATAGTGACTTACATATAAAAGATAGATATATGCTGTCGCGGACTTTTATTTAGAACTATTTAAGATAAATAATCCTACAGTATTTATCTCTGTGTAACTCCAACGATTAGGGCAGCGCACGCCAATATTGCTCTCAGGAGGCTGATTTTTTTCCGACTTACTTGACAGTTATCGTTATATTATAACCAAATTATAAAAATCCCTATAAATTTTTAATTAATATGTTATTCTGATATATAAACTATATTACTGTACAGTTTCATGTAAATCCGATCAGTAGTTTTTGTGTGAAAGAGTAACAAACACACTCACAAACTTTCGCATTTATAATATTAGTAGGATGTATAAGTAAACCGAATCGAATAGAAATTAAACGAAACCAATGCCAGTTATTTTGACATAATGTGTCATAAAACTTATTAAAACAGTAGAAGATAGCTGGTTCTTAATGGAATGTACTCTAGAATATATTCTAGCTCTCCTTTCAACTCTCACAGGTGTTGTTAATGTTTCGGTGGAGTTATTCCCTGTGCTCGTTTAGTAAACGTTGCGACCATCAGTCTTAACTCAAATGCAGTAAATGCATGCGAGCGCGCGAGACATAACTTCTCTGCACCGAACTCGCCTCTAATGTGATCCGCGTGCTGCTCGGCGCTGCTTGCGAGCGTGATCCCCGAGCTAACAGCCTCAAGTTCTGTTTCATCGTCTAGCCGATAGTCACATGTAAATTTTATATTTTATAACGGCGCCGTATCATATTTTATCTGTTGATCAAACTAATTCATTCAGTCACCGAGTGTTTATTTTAAAACGAACTTTTTCCAGAAAAAAAAACTGTCTTAGCGGACATAGATGGAGCTCAATTAAAACTCAAAATCTTCCTTTTTTGATCGATTTAATAAAAAACGTAATTTTGATACAGAGTACTGCCGCTCAATGAAAGGTTCAAAAAAAAATTAATAAAAATTGATGCGGTAATAGAATAAAAAATGGCTTTAACGCCTAGCGTAAATGTAAGGCAAACATAATGCACGTAAATTTTGGTACGAAGAAAATAGTAGGCGTTGGCCGGAACAAAAACTAATATACTATTAAAGTCGAATTTCATCCTCGCGGCAAATTACTGTAGTAAAAGACAGCTAACGTTATATTTTATATCTAATGAAACGAAAATAGACTCGATAAAGTAACAACTTCATCTTATCTCATTCAAATATCAAATATTTTTTATTGTTTACATTCATATTCATGACATTTACTCATAAATCTAAATCTACTTAAAAAATTCATACGTTTATTCTAAATGAGACCTACCCGCCTTCACCCCCGCCCTCACCCTCGCCCGCACCCCGGTACTCGTCCTCTTTCCAGATCCCGGCGCCGGCTAATTCTCTATAAACTTTTCGCATTAAGTGGGCAACCCGGTGAATTATATCGCTTAAAGTTGTTAGCGTGTTTTTTTCTGACATATGATAAATTTTAAATCCCATACACTCTGTAAGAGGTAGTGCCACACAGCATGCTTGCATGTAGCCGAATTAGGTCGGCACCACCAGGTGAGGAACCTCTCACTAACACGAGACCGGCGTAAGATGACAGCTATGCTGTCGCGTTTCGTGTACTATGTAAGTACGAGTAGCCGGTGGTCCATGAAGGTAGAAGTAGAAAGGAGGGCAGCGCATCTGTATAGCTTCTATGTAGATGTCTATGAGCGTCGGTAGTCATAAAATTGTCCAGACTCCTCGTTTGCCCCGATATACCATAAAAAAGGGTGCGTTTATGTACGCGCATGAGAAGTTAGAGAATGCAATGAATTCAAATTTAATTTATTATTAAATGTATTTATTTACTTTAAAAATATTGAATAACCAAAACAAATAACTCCTAATAATATAATTGTAAAGTAATATGTGTTTGACGGCAGCTAGAAAACACTTTTCGTTCACTAGATGGCGTTGTGACTGGGCTACACCTGGCTATCGTTTATACGACGCTAAATAAAGACCTTCGTCAAAATAGTTGTGTGAATGGAGACAATAGTGTCAATTTGCGCAATTATTTTGTTGGTAGCTTTTGATTTGAGACTGCAACTTCATAGTTTATACTCTTAATTTTTTGTCACAAATATTAAAATTTCACACTCATATTTTTTATAACGCGCCTAGAGAAGTATAACTTAAAAAAATAGTCCAACCCAAAAATATTTAGAAAAATAGTATACAGATGCGAGAATTCAAATACCCGGTGCGAAAACCATGCACACACAATAAGAGAAAGCGCTCCTAAGATGCCACGGATGCGTGTCGCATTTATCGAGTATAAGAGTAACAAGTAAGAGCATTGTTATAATACAGATGTGAACTTCTCTGTTATAGGTAAGACGCTCTTGTAGTTCACGTTACTATAATTGTAGAATCTCCTACATAAAACTTGACAAACAATCAGTAAATATGCAAAAAAATGAATTATTTAAAATAACTTAAAATAACTGTTTGGCCTACACTACTGAAACTCTATAGATTCTTTTGAAAATGTGACCTATTGTAAAGTAAGAGTTTAATTGAATTAAATAATGGACGTGAAAACAAGTGAAATGAATAAAAAATTGCATAAAGTTTTATCTGTAGGATGTAAGAGCAATTCATTTGCGCGGGAATGCTGTTTGTGTATTGACGTTGTGGCAGCTCCGCCCCACAGCGGTTTACATTTTAAATTGATTTCACTTTGTCTGCTCGGCATTTTCCCGCTGCACAAATATTTGTTACACTAGATATATTATAACATACGCGCTCCGCAATGATTTCGGTTAAATAATAACGTTATTAATGTTCACCTGAACAAATACAACCGGTAAACTTCAACAAAGTGCTGGCGTATTTTGTTTAACGATATAGTATCGAGTGAGAGACAATTTGAATGTTTCATATTGTGTGCAGGATTGTTCCCGGTGGACCGAGGACGTGGTTCAGGTGGCAGGAGACCACTGCGACTGGATGCGAGTGGCTCGTGATCGTGATCTTGACAAAGATTTTGACCATAAAAATTGTCTGTTTAATTGTTGAATAAAATTACTAATAATTGTGACCTATTCATAAAAATTGTGTTGTCTGCTAATCAATTATCTACTAAGATTCATAAGAATCCTCAATCTAGGATATGAAGATGTGATTATACGTATCCGTGTTGCGCGTTTGATGGTTAGAGTCGGCTGCAACATTATGTCGTTCTTTGTTTAATAAGATTTAACGACGACGACGAAACATATGATGGTGCCAAAATTCTAGATTAGTATTGCTACAAAAATATAGCGATAAATAAATAGCGATAACAAAGGCAATGAAATATTATGATTACTTTTATATTCAGTATAATATAATTTATCTACGTTTATATATTTACACAAATCTGTACAAAATTGGTGTTATAATATTGTTTGTTATTTGCTTGTTTAAATTTTAAAACTAAAAGTGTCTCGGCGTAAGATGTATATCACAAAATACGTAAAAGAAGTAGTTGTTTAGCGGAAGGCGACGGAATTGCTCTGAGTCGACCCACTAACAACTCTTAACCTCGTTACATTGAGAACAACTCGACGCTCGGCGAACAGCGAGCTGTATGCGACCTGCCCGCCGCGCAGACCATTTCCTCTATTTACTAGGCAGTTTCCGTTCTGAGCATTTTCGTGCTAATATCTGTGAATCTGTGTCATCTGGTAACATTTACCACATAGTGCATAAAATTCGCAAATATTTGTTTTTCTAAAAATGCAAATAAATCATGCATTTAGTTCCTAGACGCCTGAGACGATTTTCATCAACGTGTTGCGGCCCGCAATTTGAAACAAGTGATCAGAGCGTTCGCGCATTTAGTCTCAACATACGTATTAGCGAATATATGTGTCGCTATTTTTAATAGTCAATATTTCGTTTATTGGCGTTTAAGACTATCAAAATAGCATAATTTGCACTTTCAGAAAAAGTAAGAATTTTAGAAAATATAAAATAATTAAATAAACCGCAATAACAACCGTTAAAGTTGTTTTATTGTAAGGTGTCATTACTCTCGTAAACCGAAGACATAATTTCACAAGGGCAGCATATTATAATATACGTGGAATGTTTAACTGTTAATAAAATTAATTAGGATGTAAATAAAATAAATATAAAGTATTATCGAGGCATTTGTATTTATACTTCTCCGTAACGTTGACGCATGTCCAATTATCATGATATTTTAGTCGTGAAGGTTTCAAATATATTTCAATTTCGTATTCCGATAGTTTCAGCTCACGAAAGTGTCACTGTGGTACTCTAGCAATACATAAAAATAGTTCAATAATATACCAAAAAAATAACATTATAAGGAATAATATTTGAATAAATTACACGTAAAAGCATCATAATTTCGACACACCAGGGGGGTAACAACGGACAGGTGTTTGATACATGTATTGCAGCGCCTTTAGTGAGACCAAACTTGATTGTCAAATATTGACCGATAAACACTGTGAGTCAAGGGTCCATACCGCGGCGGTGGGATGCGGCGGGGGAGGTGTAGAGAGCGGGGGAGGTGACCATGTCGTTCATTAGCGCCGGACGAGATGTTTGCGCCGCGTCCCGTGTAATTCATAATTCATAAGCTGCCTGGTGACCAGGTGCCGAACTCGGCGGATATAATTAAAACATTCACTTTCATCATTGTCACCATCAGCCTCATGCCTCATCGACACGAAGCTGGAAGTTGGCCTCTTGTATACAATACTTATGGCGATCTTTTATTACTTGCATTCAACCTGAAGTTACTGCACTGATCTCAGATTTACATGTAATCGATGACCGAAAAGAATATCTCCATTCTGCTCAAAGGAAAGCTTCTACTTCTTTTGCGATGAGATGTGCAGCGCTGGATTTAGGTGGGGCCTAGAGGGGCCCCACCTCCGGGCCCCGTGAGGCTTTAGGGCCTTATGATCATGTTCATACCCATGTAAGGGGACACGATGCCGGTCTGACACCCGTCGGACGAAACTGTCTCGATCTCGGAAAATAAAGTTATTCGGAGATTTAGAGAGTGGATGGAGTAGATAAAAAGTGGTGATAACGTCGATGGACGTTTAGGATCTTGTGGGAGAGATATCGGGTCCGCAGCTGACAGGCGCCGGACGCTGACGAAGAGCGGCGTCGGGCGGCGCGTGACTGATGACGTCCGACATCACATTTTGTAATCCTTTCGCCAGCAGCGTGCGGAGTATCCACGCAAAAACTTTATTCCTTTTTTGTCTTGTACAATTTATACGAAGGTTTCACGTAGTGCGCGACTGAAAAAGTATGTTTATTCACGTGAAAGATGTAATTTAAAGAGCAAATAGGCACTGATTGATGTATTTTACCGGAGTCCTGTCTGGAGAGAGTGGCACGCTGGGATGTCCGGAGTGGAGGGAGGGGGGAGTAGCAGTCGACTCACGTGTGTGTTATGTCCATCACTAATGTGCCACTCACTAACGTCTTCACTAATGTCTCACTGGCGAGCGTGCACTTACTGTTTACTTGACTTTGACGCTTCATGATCATGGCAGTTACTGCTTTCGAGTGACCCTAGTTTTTCCGAGGTTTCACCTGAGAAAAAACTACCAATACAAATACAAATTAAAATATAAGACAGATAATCATATTATGTCGATTGTGATTTGTGACTTTACCTTTGCGAGTGTACCTTTACTTCGCACACGGTATATCCATAACTAGAAGATTACCAGTTAGGTTGTAATATTAAGTTACAGTAACACCTGTTTGTTGTACGTACATGCATTAAGATTCAAACTCCGTCTGTCCGTGACTTGGCGATCGTATTTCGTAATATTCTTTACTGACTTTATCAAATGTAAGAGCCTTTTTGTGTCCCGGTTCCTGTACAGACTCCCTTCACTCCTGCCCGTAAAACTAATCGCCACAATCTCGTACTCGTGCTCCTCTATCGGCAGGAGCGCATTTGTAATCGTCGACCCAGTTACCGAGCGGCTGCGGTTAGCGCGGGGCTGACGTGTGGTCGGGGCTATTACAACGGTCCACAGGTCAACGTGGTTTTTATTTCAGACCCCTGATCAAAATTACTGTGGAACATTATGTTGTTTGCAGTAATTTCGTTATTTCCTTTGTTATTAATGCTTATCAATGACTTCAGTTGGGGTGGCAAAAATGTGGTGTCGGCTATCGAACTATGAGTTAATTAATTAAAATACTCGATGTAATATGTAGAAGATCGATCTCCGCTCGACGCTGTCTGCTATGAATTTGGGTCTGTTTATAGATTATTTATTTTCTGCATCGTATATCATTATGCACGTGTACGCTATTGTCTGATCTTCTATATCGCCACACAACATGTACGGAGTCGGACAGCCATGTGGAGCGTCCGGCGGACAGCTGACGGCTCTCCGGTCTGTCGTTACGAGTTAGGGTACGAGCGAGCGCGGCGGCGGCGCATCGCGTGGTCCGCTACATTCAATTATCGTATATCAAAAATACCGTTCATTATTCAATGCTCTTAAATATAGACTCGTAGACATAAACGTGCAGTGCCTTTATACTTTAGAAATGACAAACGTGAGGTCGGATCATTATCATCACAACCAGCAGAGATCTCACACAGTGCCTGGTAGTGTGCGACGGCACTTGTTAGCCGAGAGCGCATCACATTACTAACGTAGTACTTTCACACAAGAGCCCAATTTATATTATGTTTCTTTACACTTTACAGTAAGTGCTATGTCATTTTATGATGTGTCGTATCTTCTATGTTTTGATATTGTCTTCAAATTTTCATCCGTACATTAAAAAATATTTTTCTCAGGGTCATAAAAATTTGTAGCTTTACTTTATACCAAATGAGAATTCATGACCTAAACCGAAGCCAAAGCAGTTTGGCAGCGGGCTTCATAGAGTGCAATCGCCTTTCGTATATGGATCTTGTATAAGTGGAAACGTTAAAATGTAGTCATGTGCAGATATGTGTAAATATGTAGAGATATGTACAGAGTGCAGAAATGTACAGTGTAGAAACATCTGCAGGCAAGTATTTAACATGTAAACTCCACAGACATGTCAGCGCGGCCTGAAGCGCACCACGCTGGCAGCCAGACAGCGGCCCTATTACTACAACATTAACGCTCACTGCGTTTTGATTCTCAATAGTTACCGTAGTTAGTTAGTACGCGATCTTAAAATTTGTTTATATTACTAGCGATGCTGTGCGCGGGGTAGTTTGTTATTTCAACTAACTATTATCCAGAATATTAAATATCGTTAATGTAGAGACACTCTTCTCTACGTCCACCGTTTATTTCGAATTTAACGAAAGCGTCACAATATAGTAAGAAGTAAACTGGACGATGAATTTCCGATGATGCATCATTTAAACTTGGATCAGTTTATGTAACTCCGCTCCGGATTCAATTTATTGGGAACCGAATATTGAATTTCAATTTCCCGGCCTCCGACTGTCGGCTCTCGCGGGGACCCGCCTTGTAAATTAGCGAGCACCTGGAGCACGCTGTGTGTTCGGAGTCCAGACTCTCTGATATATTATTCACGTCGGATAAAGTCATGCGCTTTAATCATGCTCCATATAAAGAAATAAATAGATTATATTAGTTTACGCGACTTTGATCAAAGTAAAGACAACTTGACTTCTTTTTATTATAACTCATAACCAACCTGTGTTAATTAGGAAAGCTTTTACTGGCTTACTAGGTTAATTCGGATCGATTATAGGATTCGTTGGTGGGTTGCCGTCAATCCATAGCGAGTGACTTAATACCTGTCGTAATTTCCGTAGGTTTTTCTATATAGCTCCACTTTTTGGTCGCATAAAGTAAAACAATAACAACACATTACACACTTGCCTTGCTGCTCCTCCACATTCTTCACTCGGTCCGTCAGTTTTGTCTTCTTCTGAACCTATTTTTAATTCGCATTGATAAGATCAATCAAGATAGTCGCCTGAGGAACGCCTCGTAACAAAACATTAGGCCTCTATTGAAGCTCAGTTTTAAATACGATACCGTCGACGCCAGCAGGGGGATTAATTAATAGGAAAGGACGAGTGATTGTACATAATGAATTTAAGCTGATTGTGAGATATTTTGTATACTCAGTGGAATATTTAAATAAATGCAAATTAGCTGAGCCCGCACTGAGTTTACACAAGAGGAAAATGACAAACATTTGAATCTCCTGTCATAATCAAAACAATTATACTGTTGTTGCATTGCAACCAAATTAGTCTGATTCTAGCGATCATAATATGAAATGACTCTTGTTGAAATGTTATTTAAACTATTGTAACTGAACTAACTATTTTTATTTTAAAGTATTGTAAACCGTAATTGTTCTAAAGAAGTTCACTTGTTACAACCCTATGCTGTACGAGGGTTGCTGACTACCACGCATCATGCAGGTCGTCGATTCCGCGAACTCACAGCAGCCACACGGCACGGGACCAAACAAGTGCTGTCTCAGTAACGACACCGAGATTAGAATTAATTGTTTTATAAGTATTACTGTTCAATCGACGAAAATAATTATCTCCTTAGTTTCATAAAATATAATTGTAAAATACTTTTTGTTTTATTATGGAAATCTGCTCGGCGCATACTTTATAGAAACACTAGCGTCTAACCCCCTCCCCCCAAGCTCGACATCTGCTTGAGTAAATGTGCGCCGGCTAATTGTGTTAATAACTTAATGCTATTAAGACTAAGAGGCGCGTCTCAGGCGGTCGGCGGGCGGCGGTCGTCTGTTATTACATTGTTATCACCTTCATTAGCAGCCGCTCGGGAGCCCCGCGCTACTCAGTAAAACGTGTATTAAATATTTAATCTTCATCAATTAGTGACTTTAAAAGACTTAGTTTCCTTTTAACTCGGCTTGTCCAAGTAGTTGAAGTACGTGAAATAGAAATAAAGACCTACAATACATCAGGAAATAAGAAGCTTGGAAACATAAACCTATGAGAAAATGCAATGAAAGAGAAAGCCTATTTTTCGCATTGCAGTTTTATTTAACAGAGTTGAATTTACAGTTATTGTTGAAAATCTATACATATAATAAAACTGAAGAAGACGTCATTCTGTTTGTGTCTGTCATTAACTACTAAATATCAAAAATAAACATCGTAAGATTATTTTGCAAGCTAAAGCTGTTTTAACAACTTCTTAAAAATTGTTTTGTGAAAGCTTTCTAAGTTTTTCTCATCTCGTAAAAGCGTGCATAGAATATTTTAACTTGCACGTCTTAAGCTTTATATGTATTTCATATAATGTTTTTCTAACTAAGTCACAAACCGCTGGTACGCTAAACAGGCGCAATATTAAAGAACTGAAGTATATCAACGGCTCTCAACTAAAGTCAAAAGTATTTTATAAAATGATAGCCACTGGAGAAGAGAGATTCTCGAGTGGCGGCAGACTCGGGAGACGGAGTGTCGGACGGCCTCCAACCCGGAGGACTGACGACTTGGTGAAGGTGGCGGGGAGCCGCTTTGGCGCTCTTTGGGGGAAGCCTGTGTAGCCCAGCAGTGGACGTTCTCCGTCTGATGATGATGATGATGATCACTATCTCCTCTTGTGATGATGTGGATGTAAGGTGACATGTCTACTCTTTGTCCCCTACGAGAAATACTATGATGGTATTCCCAACAGAGGTCATAAAAGTAAAGGACGTAAGGGTTGCGAATGATTTATAAATGAGGACACGCGCGGTGAGCCGACGACAATTAGGACAATGTTCTCGTGAGCCGCCCGGCGCCCGGCGCGCCCGAGCACTCGGAATATTTGCGGAGTGAAGGCTGGATCCCCGGTAACAAAATACTAGTTGCTATATGTATTGTTTGCTAAATTATTTACAATGGAGCAGCAATATTTTAGAAAGATAATGTTTTTCAAAGACGAGAAACAATACATTGGCTTTTGAGTATATTTTTTAATTATCAAATATGTCGCATTTTTTATGGTCCATCCTGATGACGTACATAATATAAGTTCTGATCTCTTGTGTACGTGGAGCATGAAACTATAAGCCACTCTGAACATGTTATCGACTCTCTACGCAGAAATTTTAATTACATTGTAAGCCGGAGTTTATTGTTTAGACGCGCGTTTTTTCATTTGAATTTGGTTTTAGACACATGAGTTTCCCCCTTGCAGTAGAGGATAGAGTGAAGCGAAGATGTGCGAATAAATTCCCCGCATGTCATCAATCTCCGGCGAGCGACGTGGCGTGAAACTGACTCGTGCACCTGCCTGCACCTCCTGCACCCGTCTCCACACGTTACTCTTCCGTTGGCACCCGTCTACGCCCGTCACCTGTCTCGGCACATCGCCTGCGAGCTTCACGTCAACATGTTACAGATACTGTTTCCAGTTGCGTATAAATGAAATTTAAAATTTGTTTGCGAGCAGTCTGTTAATTTCTCACATGATCTTCAAAATGTCATAAATACATAAATTATAATTACACTCACCTTAGGTTACATATAACAGTTTCTGAACTGGTTTCCCGTTATAGGCTCTTCACACACTGCCATGCATCACGCTATTATAACGAATTTTTTGTAGGTATGTATTTAAGGGGATTTGATAATGCTTTAGATTTACAAATCAGCCTGCAGTCAGCATATCGAATATTTATATATTGAATTTAATAAGTAAACAATCAGCTAACATAACAAAATATAATTGAAATTCAACGAAATGAAATATAATATTTCAGTAGAGCTACACAGACACACCTTCCTTTTGTGATCGAGCTTTATTTATCGCTGTAACTGGAAATAGACGATACAAATGGCCTTCGTTACCGGGAAAATATATTTTATCTTATCTGTTGTACGGCTACGGTAATTACCTTCGATCCTTTCTCCAAGAGTTCAACTACACGAGACGATCTAAGGTAATGTACCTAGTTAAGTACGAATAGTAACGAATGGTTTTAAACATGTTAATGTTCCTCATTTCGTATTCTTTTTAATTTTTTCATTACAGACACCCGTATAACGACCGAAGTTGCATTTTTTTGTAATTTCTAAACAGTGATTAATCTTTCGGCTCACGGACGTGCTGAAGCGAGTCAAACAAATACTTAAAGTATGTGTGTTGTTCAGTTCTGCCCCTGGGTTTATTGCGCAGTAAAAGGTGGTATACTCAGGGCACAAGTCAGAATGAACTTTGTCTGCGATTATGCAGAGCTAAATTAAATTTAAATAGGTGCAATTACCTTGTGTATTACGGCTTAATATATATCACATTAACCTATAAAACCTATGGCCATAAATTTCAAGCGTGTAATGAGATATAGTTAGCCTTCCGTGAAGCTGCAATCGGCCGACAGATGCATCTGCAGCAAGCTTCGTCAAGCGGGTTCTCAATAGTTTTTTATTCACATTTACAAACACACAAGTTCAAATATTAGTCCAACAATTAATTTACACTCCCGATAATATTAACAGGGAAAACAACACGTAAATTATTATTAAGGGTCACAACTCAAATCTAAATGCGATATTAGGCGTCTGCAATTAACAATGACGCGACTGATCTCTCAAGAATTGCAAAAACAGTATAGCGTAATGGCGTCTCGCTTACAAAAACTCACGCGTCCGCGAAGCAATGGAATATTCCACGGATCGCAAGCGCGTCGTCGGTGCCCCAGCGGCGAACCGACCCACTCGGCACACATCGGAATTACAATATTGATTACATTAATTGATACTAGATTGAAAAAAAACATATCAGACTGCAATAGGCTGATGATGATGAAGTATCACTGAAAAAAAAACTGAACACAACTTTATATTCGTCCTTCATGGTCATCTAAAAATTGTTGTTTAAGAAAAAAATTACAGCAACACACGTACCATAAGTGATTGGTTAGTTTTTTAATATTTGTCCTCATTATATTAATAGGTTTATTCAATGATTGGTGAATAGGTAATTGAAGATTTTCCATCCATTTGAATCGAATGAAACGTTAGTAGGCGCCTATTGTATACTTTAAGTACAACTAGCGCCTTGAAATATGAGTGTACGGCTGTGGATGTTCCTATTCATTGCAGCTGAAAGCGCTCGCTGTGTATTTTCGCGCGGTGCCGTCCGCAGTTTCATCATGTAGCGCCGTCCGCCCGCGGCGCGAGCACGTTATTTATGTCCGGACTCGAGACTGTACAAAACTCACATCTACTCTCTTTATTTATCGCACGTTGTAAGATGCAGGAATTACACAATAATAAAGACTGTTGTGAAGCTAGTGAACGTCTTATTAAGATGTTTACAGAAAGCGAGCCGCAGGAGCACTTTATTGTATGTAACTTCATCAATGGACGGTAAAAGCACCAACAATGTTCGTTAGGCGTTAACCAGACTGTACGTTGTCTTCATTTTCCTGGTTTGTGTCGCGCTCTTTGTAATTTTGCACACAAACTGGAGCAGTGATCGGAAGAACAATGTGATAAGTGTATATCTGCGCGAGGTCCCTGAGTAATAGAGCCGCGTTTTCCATTACAAAGAAACATACATATAGGTACTGTCAACAATAACTTATTATAGAACGATTGTTTAAAGATGTATATTAGGTATTCATTTTTTTAAGTTGATTTATTTAAGTTTGTAACAAATAGATATATATGTAAGACGTGCGCCAGCCTCGCTCGTATGTGAGAAACAATTTACAGGAGCTGTCACATGGGATTGCTTTGTTATCAAGACGCGCCGGCTTTTGTTAACTCTGTCAAACGAAATTAGTAAATGAGATTAAACTGACGCGCGTCTCCGAGTACGTGGAGCTCGAGTTCGTTACACTGTTGAGAGTTAACTCATTGTATCTCGTTAAGTCTCTTCCTCACTGTCACTATTGACGAATAGAAATGATTTCTTATCAACATCATCAGTCGGAGAACATCCATTACGGGACACAGGGTTCTCCCATAGAGCACCATAGGTCGCGGGCAAAAACATATAAGCAGACATAGTCAGCAAGGGCATCACTAGTCATACAAAATATTACATAGAAGTTACGTGGGACAAACTTATACTCGTTTTACAGGGCTGCGCTATAAAACATATTAAATTTTATTTATAGCGTAAGTAGCGGCGCGGAGTGACAATTTTACACTAATATAGTTTTCTAGTGCCTCTTCTAGTTTATACTTAAACATAGCATGAATGAAATATATTTATCTCACGTAAACAAAACTATACGAAGAGGGTTGTGTAGTCGACACTCAACCCCTGAGCAGTAAAACACAGTTGTTAAAGTAATGGCGAGAAAAGAGACCAGAGCATTTAGTTCAACGTGCAGTTGTCTGCGGCGGAGTTGTACTGACTACCCGCACTCTAAACTGTGTGAGCTGCTGTGTGTACATAACGATTATATTTGTTTGCTCACATTTATATTGTTCCAATGTTTTGTATTTTTGTATTTTATAAATAAAGTTTATATTTCACTCAATAGCACGATAAATTTTTTCTGCTCTCCGGGAGGAAAACGTCTACTTTCCATCGAAGCTGAGGTCGGCACCGTTTCTGATTTTACAGTCCTTGAAGTGTAATTTACTATTTATATGCGTACTTTAAAGCAGGTTCAAAACTCAAGAATTGTCGAAAAACTAGGCCCCGTACTCCTTAAACCACAGATTAAAATGAAATCCTTAAATGGCCAACTTTGATGTGACAAAGTAAATTTATCAGTCACAATACCAGAATCTACTACAGCATATAGTGAACGCGTGCAGTTCTAAATATTATTTGTTTCCTACGATAGTAAATAAATACCTAGTAGAGTGCGGTACTATGTAGTTCTATAGCGTCTGCTGGCAACCATCCATCTTATTACAAATGCACTCACTTAGCATTTTCACGATACCGACCCGAACCACCCCACCACCCCTTCGCCTTCGACTTTCGCCTTCTCAAAACCTTATTTTGGACTTTATTTGTAACATTGTCTACCTATTAGATCTTTAAAATAATATACCAGGGTGTTCAAAAACACTACTGGCGATTGCCCTCCTTTACTCCATGCCTCAATAAGGCAAACTCTTGAACCGCACTGAACATAACTCGTATGTGGTCGAGAACCACCTCGGTCGTGCGAGCCCGTTCAAGCTGCGATGGAGAAATTGCACTTTGTCTTGTAGCTCAATATATTTTTAGTTATAAAAAGAAAACATAATTTATAAAAGGGAGATTAGAACCACCAAGACACAACAATGGCCAACTTCAACTTCAGCCCGTATACTGACCAACTCATAGCGCCCGCGGCTGTCAGAAGTTTGACCATCTCAAGTTTGATCTCGTGGCCCAGTAGTCATCGGACTATTTATTATTTTTATTAGAAATGAAGTCACAAGAAACAACATATTTGTGTCGTAATAAATTGACTTCGAGGTGGAGGAAAACTAAGAGCTAATTTTTCTTCGACCTCGTATGTAAATATATGTTGTGTACGGAAAGTACAATAATGTTCCGGACAATACGCGCCGACACAAGCGGCCGACATAACAGGTAACAAAATACTCGCACAACAACTACGACTGAGATTTTTGGCTAAGGGAAACAGATTATCCACTTTCCTTTGTTGGTAAAAAACATTTTTGTATTTTGTTTTTCTTTGTTTGTTTGTTTTATATTATTTATTTGGATAAACAGTAGTAGCAACATTGACTTAATTTAGAAGTACATAAACATGAACACTAAATACACAAAACTTAAAAGTCTACAAGTAGCGCGAAGTGATGTACAATAAAAGGGAGTTCACAGGCACAGAGACACTTTTTATGGTATAGGGGAACAAACGAGCAGTCGAAGCCATTTCATGACTAGCGACGCCCATAGACATCCACATAGAGGCTATAAAGATGCGCTGCCTTCTTTTCTCCTTCCACCTCCATGGGCCACCGGCTACTTACACTCCGTACGAAACACGACAGCACAGCTGTGTGACAATCAACATATGCGTACACTTTGATTATATACACGTCTCAAAGTGCGTACATATACCGAGTGATGTGGTTGCAGATAATGTATATTTATAATTATTTATAACTTATAATTTTAATATTATATGTATTATTTATAATACATCGACTTTACTATTAATACATTATATTACCATTAATACATAAATTAAAAAAAATAAATATTAATTTTCTTTTGAAGAATAATTTAGCAGCCAGAAGACAGGGCAGCGGGGAAGGCGGAATTGTTCTCTGCGGAAATAATTTATCAGTTTAACTGCTCCCTAATGGGTTCTTACTTCTTCCCTGATTCTATTCAAAAGTCTGAAAACGTTTATATGAATTATTTATCCATAAATCATAATTTAATAGCAGTATAATATAATTATATATTTTAAAAACAAAATGAATTATGAAAAAAAGCTCAGCAATTTAAGATGACACACAACACTGACTCGTTGATTGAAAATTTACACAAAGAGCAAATTGTCAATTACAGAACGACAAAGAATATATAAAAAAGTTGATATTATGATCTATTAACATCTTAGATCAGCATAGACATAGATCATGCTCGATCTAAAAATAAGTTAAATGGCTATTTAAAAAAAATATTGTTGTGTTGTGTACTAATCATTCACCTACGGGGGAGGAGCTGTGAATCTTTCATT
>LUGF01006359.1:15163-29449 GCA_001625245.1 Calycopis cecrops
GGGGGGGGGGGGGGGGGTATGATAGGAGGGCAACGCATCTACGTAACAATCATGCGAATGTTCTCTCTCGCCTTTGTCTGTCTAGAGACAGAAGATTATTTTTTGACGGTACTTATGCTTCTTTTGGCGCGTTTGGGAGAAGCAATGGGAGTGATTTTTCACCGCTCGACGACGACAAAATAAGTCCTCCGTCTTCACTTTTTGGTTGAACAAAAGAAATTGATCACTTACTTTGTCGTATGCTCTATCTACCAGCATCGGTAGCTTAAGAATGTAGCAGTTTTGTGTGGTAGACACGCCAAAAGGGCCCATAAAGTTACTATGTGGTAATATTTTTGCAGGGCGACCCACCGGCTGTTTCTAATACATGAAATGGAACTTTTTCCGTCCAGTAATGAAGGCTTTAAAGGAAAAAACAAGCAACTGACGTGGGTAATTAAGGAAGTTACGTAACCGGAAGTTCATTAACAATGGCGCAAGCCTTCAGATGAAACCAATTTAAGTTGAGGGAAGTTTCCATATTTTAAGTAAATACGAAGTGTTGAGGGATAAGTTTCTTGTGTTAAAGTCGAGTATGAACTCATTATAACAAAACCACATAAAGCTATCAGCCTTATTAATAAACATAGATTAACTTTACTCCAAGTATTAAACTTGTATGTATCAAATTAATAATCTGTCAAGTTCCATTGTTCATTAATAAGGAATTTGACAGATTCTAGTTTATTACGTGGTGTAAAATTAATCTTTGTTTATTAATTAGTATTTTTATACATTTTTATGGTATAGGGGTAGTAGGTACAACTCCCAGACAGACGGAATCAGGATTTCTAATTATCGTCGGAACTTCGGAATTCGGTGTTACACTCGTTTCGCTCCAGTCGTGTCAAACAGCGCCGTCCCATCGGAGTAGGGTAGTGGAGGAATAGAGGAAGAGAGCTTTGGAGATAAAGTATTTCTATACAACAAGCATATTATTTTTAATGATATAGAAAATCAGGAGAAACAGATTCAGAACAGCAAGTTGGAGGCTCACCAGCGGTGGATGTCCCCGACTGATGATGATGATGATAAGTAGCACTGCCATTAACTCAGAAACGTCATAAATAGTCTGAGGGTAATGGATGGCTGTCAAAATAAAAACTTGATACAGTAAAATTTAAAACAGCGTTCCTAATGACAGCCGTCAAATTCGACACAGCTGTCAAAAGCAGGCGCAGTGTTAAAAGCCGGACAAACATCTTAGCCGGGGCCCCTTATTTATTTTTAATACTCCCTCTAGCCTCAGATCTACACCCAAAATATCTCCCGTCACGCGCAGCCACCAAACAATTATTTTGCTCTTTGTTTCTTTGATTCCGATCGGCTTGGGCCTGACGTTGATTCTGTGTCAAATTACTTCGATCTTCTACTTTGTTACGGTTTTTCTTTGATAAATCCATGTTATTTGTCTTAAGCCCAGATATCTTTTCATTTTATTGTTTTAGCGACTACTCCCTACCTTAGCAGTCAACTCAATATCGGTGAGATTCTTCATGGTCTAACGTGTTCTAACCAGAGATTCCCAAACTTATTTCGTCTAACGCCCAATTTAAAAAACAATTATTTTGTAGCGTATTTTTTTTTCCACCTTAAAGCCTCATCATCATCATCATCTCGTTTTCTAGACCCAAACTGCCACCTCCTTGGCCACTAGCGACCACAAGGGTCGTTATCGCCCACTTTGGGAAAGAATGGTCTATACGGACTTAATAATATTTAATAACACGATGCAGGACGTATTTACTTTAAAATTAATTCAAATCAGGAGGAGCGTATTAATTTATAAGTAAGCAGTCATAAATATGTAAAATATCACATAGGATTGAGGCTGACTTACGAAATGTCAATTCGCAAGCAGCGCTCCCAAATCCGTCCCAATTTGCATGTAGATGGCGCCAAACGCGCTTGGGCCGGGTTTCGCGCCATAACCCCGAACTCGGCGAAACTGATTTAAATTCGTGCCATAGACAATAACGTTGTTTTTGTTATAACTTAAATATTCAGGCATTTGCATTCGAAGCTCTATTCCCCGGGATTAGAGTGAAAAATATACAGTGGCGACTCAATTTTCAATACTTTAGAAAGTATTTAGGCGCGTTGTAATTCCTGAGTAATTTCGGTGATGTTTCAAAGAGTTTCGAATATTATTTTCCTTTTATTCGACATGTTTAGAGTTCCACAGAGTTTTAATGATACTTAGTGAATTTTCTACAATATTGTGAGTTGAGCAATAAGTTCTTAAGAATTTTCGTTTAATAAATAACTACTATTTATGTTTCACTCAGAACGTAAACATTAGTCTATTTATCTTCTGATTTAACCACCACATCAAACGGTCAATAAATTTCCCTCTGTCGTTATATTTTAGAGCTGCCAAGATATTCATCATGTGATTAATCTGGACTCTCAAAAATAGCGAAAGATAAAAAAGTAACAGAAGCTCTTATTAATATGACAGTGTCTGAAAAGTTTTAACGGATTGCTTTACGGTGCTTGGTCATCTTGTTCATTATAAATATGAGTTTGTTTTTCGTTTTTTTTTTCGTTTCCAAATTTGATTTCAAAACAAAAAATAATCAATTCCATCTTTTCGAGTGTTGCAAATAGTATCTAATCTTTCTTTTTTTATAGTGAGTCAAACGAGCAGTCGGGTCACCGAGATGATGGTGTTTTCCGACGCCCACAGACATCTGCAACACCAGGGGTTTTGCAGTTGCGTTGCCGGCCTTTAAGATGAGAGTAGGCTCTTTTCTAGAAGATCCCTAAGTCATATTGGTCCGGACTCCGGAAATACCGAGGGCGGCAGGCCGGCAGCTGATTCCACAAAGAAGTAGTGCGTTCTTTATTATCTCTGGCACTTGTATGCCAATTTCAGGCTATATATGCTTCAAATTAGTGGGAGAGAGTTGGCTAGTGTTCTAGCCATCAATCTTTTACTGTAGAAACCGCCATAAAAGCACATCGTCTTGAGACATCTCACTCAGACTTACGACGTCTGATTTGTCTTTAATGGCCGCTTGTTGTTTGTGTTTACGACCGCCTGTCAGTTATGTGTCCCTGGTAATTTTGATGAGAGGATCCTAACGTTAACTCTCATTAAAATAATGATTAGTGCATAATGATGATTATTGAAGACTTTGTTTCTTTGAATGGGATGGAGGAGTCATACTCTGAGGGATCCAAATCGGAACGAAATAATTCCTCAGAGAACTAGAGTAAACGACATAGCTACTCGGATTAGTATGCTGAAGTGGCAGTGGCCCGGTCATATCTTCCGCAGAACTGATGATCGTTGAGTCGACTGTTTCTAGAGAGCAGACCGTATATCGGCAAAGATAGTGTAGGACGCCCCGTTGCTAGATGGAGCGACGATTCACGCAAAAATGTGGGCAGGAAGTGAGAAATTATAGCCGAAGATCGAGGCCAGTTGCTTGCTATGGGAGAGGCAAGTCCAACAGTGGACTGCAATAGGCTGATGATGATGATAATAACGAATGAATTAACGGGATACACAGGACTGTCTTTTTTATGGTGTAAGGGAGAAAACGAGCAGTCGGAGCCATTTTCATAACTACCGCCGCGACTCCCATAGACACCTGCATAGAGGTTATATAGATGCACTGCCCTCCTTTCTCCTCCCACCTCCATGGGCCACAGGCTAACTGCGCACCGCACAAAAGCGACAGCACAGCTGTCACTCTCCGCCGTCTCGTGTAAGCGAGAGGTCCCCGGTCGTGCAGGCACTACCTCTTACTAAATATATACCGTAGAGAATAGTGTAAAAAAGAAGGCCCAACACACAGAAGCCACAACACAAACACGCCTGAGCTAGTCAGGCGTGTTTGTGTTGTGGCTGAAACGGAACGGAGCACTAAATAACGTCAATTCCATCCTGTAATTATTGTATGAACTTTGATTATTATAGTATCTAAGCAGGAAAATAGGCCGTAATCATTAAACCTTATCAAAGTGGTTGCCTCGTTGGAAGTTTCACTGTCATGCCTTTACGGGCAGTTACAGAGTTCCTTTCAACCGACGCATAATACCGACAATATAATGATACGAAGCAATACCAAGTGAACGTTATTTTTACAATAAAACAACTTTGAGGGTATCGCAGTTTATTTAATAAGCTCGACAACATGGTTAGACTGATCGACGACCATGCAATTAGGGTCAATTCACACCTAAAGCGCGGCGAAGGGCAGCGAAGCGGAGCGCAGTTTATGTGTCATATGAATTTCAACTTTATTTTCATACTATAGTACTTATTATCGAATTCTCGTGACTTCTGGAGCATTCCAGCGACTTCTCGGGCAGTAGCGGTAATCCGCGCGTCTCGTTCGAGTTTCTCATGCGATAATAAGTATTATAGAAATTATTATAAAGTTGAAATTCATATGACACATAAACTGCGCTCCGCTTTCCTTCGCCGTGCTTTTGGTGTGAATTGACCCTTAAGGTTATGAAACGTAGGACAAGAAAATTATTAAAATAACCGCGATAAAATCCGTAAAAATGTTGTTATATTGTTACGCGTAATATTTGCGTAAGTCCTAGTTATTACATAGTTATTGGCAAAGTTTAATGTAATAATTGTTTTATTATCTCTGTATTTAGTTTCATTACCTGTGTCCATATATGCTTTGTGCATCAGCTTCCGATGTAGAGCGCCATATACACATTCAAGAAATTACCTGAAATAAACAAAATTCAATTAGTACAATGTTTAAAATTCTGTTATTAATCCTTAAGAACGAAGGTTTTATTAAGGAATTAATAGATATAGGTGCGCAAGAGACGTGAGGATGTCGTCAGTTGCAGTCCCAGAGACAAAATGACGCGGAGAATGAGGATTGTATGAGTTAAAGGGAATCTCAAGGATAAATGAAAGCACACTTATTAAAGCTCTAGTAATAGGCAGCTGCCCATACTTGCTCTTCTTTGGCAACGCCCGTGGACGTAGTAACGCAAGCGAGGTAAGGCATTAATCTCTGTTGTTTAAAAATCGTTTCCAAAGAAGTAAACTCTCAACATACATACGACATCATAGATTGTGTGATTTTATTTATATAAAATTTAAATAAACCTAAGGTTTTTTTATTTTAACTCGTTTCAACACTGTATCAGCGTTTTGTTTAATTAAAAACACTTACCGAAACGATTTTAAAACAATAAGCACGGAATGTATTTCGCAATTACCGCACAATGCACGTGTGGATTCTCACGGGGCTTAAATTATTAATTTATTCGTCGGCGCTGTCCCGTCCGCCGTGTCCACCCATAATCGATTGTTATTCATTTGACATAACAATTATTATGGAAAGTACGATGGGAATCGAGATGAATTATTGTTTGGGAATTATCGATTTATTTACATTAATTACAGCGTAATTAAGGATAATTTTAATCGATTTTTTTGCCTTTTCTAGCGGAAAATAATCATATCACACACCACGTTAGCCTAGCGCCGTGCTAGACACCGCAAGGACTCGTGCTACAGGTACTAGACAACGGATACATATCTAGCATTTTTTATACATTTATTGTTATTATAGAAATACATATGATACACAGCTAAAAATTCATGACCTCGGCGGGATTCGAATCCACGATACTGCGCCAGCCAGAAAAAGAAAAGTAGTGTTTAATTAAAATTTTATGTGATCAACATAAGCGATAGCGAAAGTTACAAAATAAACTCAAAATAGACTTCAACTTCATAAAGTATACATGTCACAGTGAAATCTAAACCTTTTTATTCCCTACAATCTCTTCAACCTGTGCCTACGTCATAAAGGTTTAATCACATTTCCCTCCATTGCCTTGGACACTTAAAAGGTACAAAAGGTTTTAAAAACCCGTTCGGCTGCGCCAAATTTTCGGACCCCTGCTTCATTAACTTGTCAGCGAATGTATTTTTCGAATGAGCGTGGCGTTAATTGGGAAGTAGCACTAAACTGTCAGCTATTAAACTGTTTAAACATGGCCGACACGGTTATCCGGATCTAACCGGATTTAGCCAGTTACATTCCAGTTTAAACGTGTTATTACTTTCTACGGAAATGTTTAAGTTGTAATTATTATTTTATTGCTATTGCTGGATAGTTGAGTGGCATCTAAAGTAGAAGTGCTTTCTAAAGATTATAATAGCTAAGTTCAGAATTTAGTCTTTATGACAAAATTGGTAGGTATATTTAATTGTAAAAACTAGAAACGCGTAATCACTTTACTTTTAGAGATATTGTAAGTGTGAGAAAGATATTGTAAGTTCTAAATGTTAGACAATATTATGAAATAATGCATGGAATTAATGTGTTGTTAAGAGCAAATTAGAGTTTTTGAAAGTCTAAAATCTTAATTAGTTGTTTTTTTAACTTTCTCACACGTCTAAAGCTATGAAGTTTTGCATTAAGCTTGGAATGTTTTAGTTCCAAATCAAAATCTAAACTTTTATAAAATAAACTACTATAGTAGGTATAGCATATTTGTTCGCAAACATATGTCGGAATTTTATACAATTAAAAGTCAAGATGTAAATTTTAACACCAGATACCCTAACAAAATTGTAATACCTACATCTAAGACTTCAACATTTCAAAGAAATTGCTTTAGTATGTCCATAAAAATATTCAACAAACTGCCTGATGATTTAAAAAAGCTACCTTTTAATTCCTTTAAAAACAAATTATATAAATGGCTAGTAGACAAATGTTTTTATTCGATAAATGAGTTTTTTTAATAAATTAATAATTAGGATTATATGGTATTTAATATGTATAACATACTCAGGACATAAATAAATCTATTGTTAATAAATAAAAATGGACTGGAAGTTATTATTGTATATTAAAATTTTAGGAATATTATGTATACATTTTTTTTAAATGGATAATTTACTCCATAATTCAAGACATATGTAATTTAATTTTATGTTTAATTTAATCAAATTGACAATTAATGTAACACTTAAATTTAACAATATAAACAATTGACTTAGTATAGGTAATTTAAATTCTATGTAATATTTAATACTTAGCCTTAAATTAAAATATTTGCATGTCGCTACGTTCGACGAAACATATTGTAACTCTCTATTATGTAACATCTGTATTGTACAATGTTTCTAGCAAATAAAATATTATTATTATAGTAAAACTTTAACAAACAAACCCTTAATATACCCGTAAATTTTTCATATAAGAAAATCAAGATAACCAATTCGGTAATTGGCATATCGAACGAGTTAAAGTCGACGCCTAAATTAGTTTATTCCAAATTATCAATAACCAAAACGTTTAATGTTTGCCATTGGCGAATATCTAATTGTCAAAACCCCACAACTAATAAATGTCCCTCAATCAGAACAGGCACAAAGGACTCCAATTTGGCTTTAATTGGGCTGCTTTTATAACAGCTTGGGCTGAGCTCAAAACGAAGCCCCTCGTTACTGATGTTTATGTTTCTACTTATCGGGAAATTGCTTGTGTATTACTGTAATGTTTTATCGAGTGTAATGTTTGTAATAAAATGTAATAAGGTGAAAACCATGTCAATATTACGGTGAGTGTACAAACACCGCGAACGCCTGTTTAAGATTAAAAGTATTTACCGGCATGGCTTGGATCGGAGAACGCATTTTTGAAGGGGTTTAAGCGTATCTGTTTATTTCTTTAATGTAGCCTATTTTATGAAAAAAGATAGAGAGAACATACATAAAAATATAAAAAAATAACATAAAAATATAACATACGGGAAGGATTTTTTTAGTCCAACGAACGTCGGAGCCCTTTTCATGACTAACGGCGCCCATATACATCCACATAGATATTATACAAATGCGTTGCCCACATTTCACCTAACCATCCATGAGTCACCGCGCAGCTTAACGCCGCGCCGGTATGATGTAGGTGAGAGGTGCCTCCCCGGTCGTGCCGGCCCAACTCAACTCCAATACGGCGTAGCAGCTATTGCCGACGCGAAGTGTCGTCGTCGCGGGAGTTCGGTCGTCTTGGTATTCATAGATAGCCTACGTTTCGCAATGAACGGATAATGGCTGAAAATATGACCTGGAATTTATGAAATCACTATTTCATAAAATGCCAGATCATATTTTTCAATTACCTTTAGTCTACGTTTCGCAGTGGACAGATAATGGCTGAAAAATATGACCTGGCATTTATGACATCACTATTTCATAAAATGCCAGATCATATCTTTCAATTACCTTTAGCCTACGTTTCGCAGTGGACAGATAATGGCAGAAAATATGACCTGGCATTTATGACATCACTATTTCATAAAATGCCAGATCATATTTTTCAATTACCTTTAGCCTACGTTTCGCAGTGGACAGATAATGGCTGAAAAATATGACCTGGCATTTATGACATCACTAGTCATAAAAATGCCAGACCATATTTTTCAATTTGTAGGTACCTCAAACTGCCTAAATTGAATCGATTTAAGTTATCAAAACTCCTATTTTCTTTAGAAAATTCTTACAACCTACAACTAACTTATTATTTTAATTTCTAAAACAAATCTTTAAAAAAAATAATGAACTATTTTTGAATTACGTAGCTACTATTAAATATGAATCGTAGTCGAGGGAAATAGAAGAGATATACTCTTCTATTTCCCTCACGACTTCGTAATCGAACTATCGAATACAAAAAGCCGACTTTATCGTTAGAACGCATCTAGTTATTAAAACAATACAAAAGCCATACAAACCGAGCTTTGAATGAATGAATAAAAAACACTCCCCATTGTTCATGGAACAAGACTTGATTTACTGACCCATAAATCATTCGTTCGGTATCAGATTCTAGAAAATTCCATTATAGAATTCGCAACCAATTCCAATAATGCATTGCTGGGATCTGGACTTGACCTGACTTGGTCTCTCGGATCATCATTATCATCACAGTTAAACTAATTTAAATATGTGTGTATATATGTATAGAGGTTTATTTAATTACTAACAGCGCCCTGCGGTTTCGCCCGCATGACTCGGTCTCCGATTCATCGTGTACTCGTACATATAGAATGTAAAATTTTGCAAACTGAGTTGTTATTGAGATTAGCTCGTTCAATCACACATTAATAGATTATAAACTTCGACGTTTCAGATGCTTCATTTTGTTTTAAACTGTCATCAGCCGTTCACCACCGTTACATACTTCATAACAATCAATTGGTGTTTGAAAACATTTTTTATTACAAGTGAGTTCATTCCAAATCCGATCCGAAATTATGTAATTGGTAGTGCCACACAGCAAGCATGCATGTAGCTTTATTGAGCCGGCACGAAAGGGGAGGTACCTCTCGCTCACACGAAATCGGCGTTAAGTGGCAGCTATCATGTCATTTTTCGTGGGGTGTGTAAGTAGCAGGTGGACCATGGAGGTGGGAGGTGAAAGGAGGGCAGAACATCAGTATAGCCTCTATGCGGATGTCTACGAGCGTCGGTAGTCATGGAAATGGCTCGGACTGCTCGTTTGACCCTTTTGATTTAGATTTTCGTAAATATATTCGTGAAATTGAATATATTTACGAAAATCTAATTGGGGTCGATGTTAAAATAGTATTAGAACACGTTTCAATGTTTAGTTAGTTGTGTAATAATAATGTGTTAGAACACGTTAAGCCGTCGGTCGTGCGCCTGATTTCTCACCGGTCGTGTCGGACTGCCGTCCCATCGGAATATGAGCATGAGGGAATAGAGAGTGCACTTGTGTCTGCGCGCACACTTGTGCACTATAATATGTCCTGTGCATCTGGCTCGTTTCTATAGAGACGGCCGCCGTAGCCGAAATCGGCTAGGAGGACATTATTAATAATGTGTTAGCCTCAAACATTTTAAACTCAAGCGAGAAAAGTAACGGCCATCAACTAGTTCAACATAAATAAGTCTTAAATCTCAACCAACAAATAATAAATTAGGAGAGTGGAGGAAAAAATAAATGTGCTTTTCGTAATCTTAAAGAGAAAAGCTTCATTTCACACTAATTGGGTTTGCTAAAAGCTCTCCCAGAACGTTATAAACGACTTTCTTTGACTCCGGAATACTTGGAAATACACAGAAATACTTTTGTTCTTGATATATTTGTTAGGTACATTACGTGTTTCTTTATATATTTGTAAAAAAGGATAATAATTATATTTTAATCGATTTTCTTTGACTCCGGAACACTTGAAAATACACAGAAATATTTTTGTTTCTGATATATTTGTTATATTACATGTTTCTTTAAACGTATTTTTGTAAAAAAAAAGTATAATAAATTACTTTCTTTGGATTGGAAATACGCAGAAACACTTTTGTTTTTGATATATTTGTTTTCGATATACAAAAGAGCCTTTATATTTTGATTGAATACTTTTTTTATACTATTGCCATTTTTATTATTTCGATTATATACAATTATTAAATAGTTACTATATACTATCAACTAAAAAAAGTCTTTGTACTTTATCAATGAACGATTATCCCGATACTTAATTAAGTTTCAAAGACTCCTACTCGAAGGAAAATGACTTCTATTGAAACATCAGTGCATTATAAAACGGTACAAAGAAACCGTTAATTACCTAGCCTGTGATATTAGTACGTCTGGAGTCTAGACGCCCAGATCAAATGTACGACCTAACTGCTAAGACCTAAGATACTTAATTAAAACGTTATTCTATAGTAAAGAATAGATTGGAAAAATACATTGTATCTGAGGATTTAGATACAGACAAACTCTAGATCTACCTTTTGTAGAAACTACTGCGTTGCCCTTATTTTGTTTTTCAGATTAATGTTACACAGTAAACAATTCATTTTTATTATTGATTTAGGTATCTTTAGTAGAAGCTAAAACTTTATCCGTTTTATTTTTAAGATAAATATTACACTGTATACCTTATTTATTATTATTAGTTTGTTTATGAATATACTTACCTATACTAAAATATAACAAAATGTATGATAACATTGATTGTAAATTTTAATTTATGTCTATGCAAATTCAACTCCTTCGATTTGTTAAATTTTCCTCAAAAACTATCGATAAAACCATTGCAAAATTTTATTATTATAATATTTTTTTAGTTTATTTAACAATTTAGACTATCTTACACATAGTAAATGCGCCAAGCCTTTCCATTTCATTCACAAAAACCTCTGCTGAGACAAAAGAAAAAAAAACGCACGCACCGCAATCCATTTACAAAATGGAATTCTAATTTTAAATTAAACAGGTTTATTTCGTTATGGTTGCACGTAATTGCGGAAGTGAATAATGGCGGCGGATGATACACAGTCTTATAAACCGAACAGTTTTAATTGTGGCCTCTTCATTAATAACGTCACGCGATGGTCCAAATTTCGCTCTATGATTTTTGGACGAGTAAAATATTTCTTCATTAGCTGAGTTAAAGCTAATATTAGCTAAAATAGCCAACATTTAATCTATCTTATTAAATAAAAAAGTGTGTGCTTTAGACCACACAACTGAAGTGAAAAATAATTATTGATTTAATACACAAATTCATTAACGTTGTTCCAATGACATAACGTCATATGATATTTAATTTTAAAAACAAAAAGTTTCACTTAAATGGAATTTGAATTTTGAATTTTAATGACAACTTTGGCCTCGCCCGATTTGTGATTTTTGTAACGTTCTCGCCAGCTTACTTCCCATGTCCCCTTCCGAGTATAGAAGTTTTACTTCAAAAAGACGGATGCGAGAAGCTTGTAAGCGACATGTGGCGCTATCTGGGGGAGCCCTATGTCCAACAGTGGGCGTCTTCTGGCTGTTATTTATATCATCAGCATCCGTATCAAGCTGATGATGATAATGATGTAAAAGTATTGTTAATTTATAACTTTGACATTATTATACTAAAAATAACTGTATTTCAGGTTTAAACATGTTCCATTTACAGAAGACGTGTTTACGGTATGTAATATTAGTTACTGATTAGTGAAAATTTGGTTAACACAACATACATAATTATAAATTATGGTTTTTATGAGGATATATTTTATTACTTACGCATTTATTTAATTTATATTACATATGACGGAAAAAGTAATGGTTTCGTTAGTACCATTTGGTCGAGAAACCTTAAAAAACCGTGTGTTGTGAATAAGAAAATCCAACTTACAACCTTCCGGCATAATAGGCAATAAGTCTTTAGCATTACGAAATGCGTAAGATTAATTAAATTAAGAACGTGATTTGACTTTGTTCTATAAATGAAATATGGCGGCTGTTTTTAAATTAAGAATTCCATTTCATTAAAATAGGTGTGTTTTGATTAATGTTTTGAACATTTTTGTTGAAAAGATTACGGGTTTTACATTTGGTACAATTATTTTATTTATGGCTTTGAGGATATTGTTTGCAGCTTGTCTCTAATTTTGCACACATTTTAAACTTAATGTATATTATGACATTTCATGATATTGATATTGATGACGATATTTTGATTAGATATACTCTACACTGAAGGGATTTGGACTCTAGTATAATATAGGTAGATACAATCCGAAATAAAATTACATGGGCGAATCCGAGGGGCACGCTAGTAATTAATAGTCGTAAGAGGTAGTATCTTTGCCACAGACTACTCAAGTTGATCTTTGCTGCATACAACCTTTCTCCCCTACCATGCTCAATTCGGCTGAAATCAAATGTACCTCTTACAAGAATGGTAAACTAAACATTTTCATGTGTAAATCTATTATTTAAATCAAGCTTAAATTCAATATCGGCAGTGTTGCTAGTATATAAAATTTTACTAGAATCGCTTGAACCGTTGTCCGGACCCTTACAGGTAAAAATTACAAAATCACTGGTTAATATTAAATGTTTGTTATGACATTTACGACGGTCGCCCTACAGTTCGCAGGAGAATATCGGCGCCATCTTAATTAGGTGGGTCGAGAAAATTAGCAATTACGATGTTTTTAGCTTGTGATAATTACGAGTACCTGGGGGTTGTGTTCCGATACACGATAACGTACGAAACCTTATAGGGTAACGGGAGTATTTCGAGTAATTGATTTTTCGAACATGATTCCACTGTTGGAAAGGGTGTAAATGAGAATGGAATTTAGTAGTAACAAAATTAATTAAGAGGAAGGAGGCGAAAATCGTATCGTAGCTTAAGAGAAAAGCGGACAGGGCCATGCGGAAAAAGAACACCGACAACAGCTCTACTTTAAAAAAAAAATATAAATGAAACAAACGACGTGATCAAGACCACTGTAAAATATTTGAGACGCGCGACGGCGAAGTAAAATTTTACTGTGACATATCTTCTAAGTAGTTTCAGTTGAACAACAATTGATTTACCTACTTTGGAAATCAGCTCTTGGTAACCAAAAAAGGTAGCTTGATAATACCCAACATTCAGGTTAAGTAATGCTTAGTAGTGACATGTAAATGTACATGACATCTTCGATATATCTTATACTGTTATTCTATTTCTAGTACTTTCAGTGTATGTTAATTGCTAAGTTACCTATCTTGATGTTTTCTAGCTTCTTATAGCAAATAGTTATTAAGTATTGCTTGGCGCGTCCTATTGTTAGCTGAGCCCAGCAGCGAGGAGGGAAAAATAAAAATATTTTTTCTTAAACATATTCATAAAAACCACGAAATTCCAAAAATCTTAAACAAAATACAGATGCATCTTTCTATTGCCTTTATTCCGTGGCTAAAATAATAAAAAAGGATTTGCTCGTTAAATTGAATTTGAAACAACAAACAAGTCGGACCGTGTTTTCGACAAGTGAAAAATTATAAAACGGCTCGTGCGTGCCTAACAGAGCAACTTTTTACCCGACGTAAAAAAAGAGAGAAAAATTTCTAGAGACAAAATTGAAATGTCATTTTGAATTGATATAACCCCTTGTAACATGCATGGAAGGTAATATTTGAAATATCAGACTGTTAAAGTAATCTGAAAAAAAAATCATGAAAATTTTAAGTTCTTATGAAACTGTGAGTACGAGGGCTGCCTTTTAAGTTTTGTCGTTTGAAATAAGTATAGACAATATTATAGATTATTACCATTTATTGTTTTTCAAAGAATTCTCCGCGATATTTAATACACTTTTGCATGCGTTCGAACCAGTTATTAAAACATTTATTCCACTCCGAAGTGGGGGGTAGTCAAAATCGCCAATTTGTATGCGTTAACAGCTTCTTCGGGTGAGTTGAAACGTTGACCACGAAGGCT
>LUGF01006359.1:29532-89337 GCA_001625245.1 Calycopis cecrops
GTAATAATCTATAATATTGTCTATACTTATTTCAAACGACAAAACTTAAAAGGCAGCCCTCGTATTTCCATTTTTACCACCGACTAATCACCTTTGAACCGACGCTACAATAAAACTATCCGAATAATCATAAAACATTCTTTTGTTTTCGAATTCTAAATTCAAAAAGATGAAAAAGACATACATATTTTTTTATACAGTCGAAGGAGGTTTGCAAACGACACTACTTAAAAGGCAGCCCTCGTAAAATAGATATTTACTGTTTCATTTTTAATTTTGACACATTGAGGTGCACATCTGTTATCTGACTTATGGGACGAGGGTAATGATTGAATGATAATTGACCGGTATGTATGTAACTTCTAAACCTACTACCACATCTCCACTACCATATTTTAAATATCATAATAAGCATTCATTATTTCCATAGAGGTCAAAATTTTTCTTTCTGAAATTTATCCAGCTATGGATATAACAACTTCAGACACAGAAACCCTCTTATTACCAATCGCTAATAAAGTAGACGAAAGTTTAAAATAAAAATAACAGCAAGATTCACATACCTGTTTAATTTATATAGTAAAAAAACATTAATGTAGTAAAAACATATTGACACAGAATTTTCTCATTTTATAAGTCGGTAAAGAACAACAGAACGCAACGTCTTTGTGCTTTACAGTCAATACGGTATTCAGCTAGCCTATTATTACGGAGATGTGTTATTTAATGCCGTACTAGGAGGTCTAGTCTAGAATTATAGCTCCGGGTAATCCTCGGGGTCTATCGTGATGTCTACAAACTTATAACAGACAGCTGTCCGCTTCGGTTGCAGAATAATTGGGCTGGCAAATATGCAGTTAGGGATACTTCCGCAAGCTCGAGTTGTTGCGAATGTAGTTTGAGTCGTGATTTTGTAAACTAGATGATTTTTTTTTAATAAGAGTGCAAATGAGTACTTGGACCCTTTTATGGCTACCGAGGTCCATAGGCGTAGAGCTTATACAGATTTGTAGCCCTCCTCCCCCCCTCTATGAGCCACCGGCTACTTACACACCATACGAGACGCAAGAGCACAGCTATCACTTTACGCGGGTGTCATGTAAGCGAATGGTACCTTCATGGACGTGTCCACCCAATTCGTGGCACTACCTCTTGTCATCATCAGTCCTCATACGGCCTACTCCTGAATTAAGCTACTGAGAAGGACGGCAATAAAAATACCATTGTCATATTTAGGAGTCTCCTGAGGTTTGTAGTAAAATGTGGTTTGATAAAAGTGCAGCTTTGGCATCAAATATCGCTTATGTATAAGAAAAAGTTTAATTATGTTTTTATCACTACACTGTTCCACGTTCTAGTAGAAAATATAACACGTTTTTAATAGATCAATTAAATTTTTAATTAATTGTTTTAATAAATTAAAACACCTACGCCATAAAGTCCACACCACCACATAAATTAAAAGTTTGAAGTTAAAAAAAATGTAGGTACTGCAAAAAGTAAAGAAAATGCCATTTTCTTTGCCAATTTGGTGGTAAAGTTATCAATTTCAGCCACTGAATTGTGTTCGATTGCCGATAACCCTTACACGAGTCTTGTACTATCAGAATAACAATCCAAATGTTTAAAGCGGTTGTTCAGGGGTGTTATTTACCCCGGGATCACAGCTCTGTGCGGAATACAGAGTGGCCGAGTACCTCTTGTTATTTATTGGAGGTTTTTCACCGCCTTTGGACGCTTTAATGCAGAAATGCGAATGTAACACGGGTAAAATAGAATTTGCTGACTGTGAATTGTGTGGGCGAATGAATTTTTTTTCATCGTGCATATTACAGTAAGAGAAGATATATATAAGAATAACGAATTTCGTAATCAATGTTGCCCAGCCAGCTGGTTTTAAAATACTTTATGTTCATCAGCCTCTTACAGGTTTGTCTGTAAGCTTCTGAACGAAGTAGAATGAGTAAAAGAAAGCCTTCTTTTCGGAGCTATTGAGAGGGGATAGTAATATCTTCACTACACCGGTTACTGCAATAATATTGTTTATAATAAACTAGCAGCGCCACGCAGTCTTGCCTGTATCACCCGTACCTCACTCCAATTCGTAGCAGCGTATTGGTATATAGCCTATAGCCTATATCTAAGTTAGCGCGTTCAACCAAACAATTTATAACATTTTTTCTAAATACTCCGCCGAAACCGCTTGAAGGTTTTTTCTTTGAAAATAACAATACTTATATTTCTAAACGCTCCCGGGAACAATAGAGATTAATTCGCTACAACGTTCTTACGCAGTCAAATAACAAAACGTATTCCAGAGCCTGCCAAAAGCGAAATTTTAATGTTACATCGAAACCAAACACCGTGCCTAAATGTTCCGAATTGCACAAGCGGATCGCACGCAACATTGCGCCCCAAGAGCACGGCCGTCAAACGCAGTTAGGGCGAGATTCGCTCAGCAGGCAGCCAATTTGCTCAGTCCGCTTGTTAGCGACTACTAACTTCGGATGCAATTGAATACTTTGGGAAGTGAAATTTTCATTGTCTCAATTGAACGTAGATGTATTCGTATTGTTATGTTTAGTATGACGGCATTCTGCATTGCGGGTGAATGGGACCAGCACGGGTATGTAGATCCTCGCTTGATAACGCTACAAAGTTAGTAGATAAGTCGTATGTTGTCGCGTTTCGTGCTGCTTGTGAGTAGCCGGTGGCCCACAGTCGGGGAGGAGGAAAGAATGGAGGTCCATAGGCGTATGTAGTTATGAAGACTCCAACTGCTTGTTTGTCTTCTTGTACTATAAAAATATAGTTTTTTCAGAAATTCACCCAGTTAGCGGTCGCTTCTCCTTTCCTAAAGGACTACACTCTAGAGATGAACGTTATTGATATTATTTGATAGCGATGTCGATGTTTATTGTTGCCTTAATTTAGTTATTACACGACAATGATTCCAACATCAGCAACATTCATATTTTAAAACAAAACTCAAAGCCGAGAGACGAATGGCAATTTAATAATCAAACAAACACAAATTCTTCAGCGAAAATATCTCAAACGTTATCGTTAAGCTGACTCGGAAGGTCAAAAAAGGGTTATTAAAAATGCAAGCCGACAAGACCCCAAGCCAATTATCCCAGCGCCGGAAGGGTTAATTCTAATGAGGTGAAGGCGCCTACCTGTTCCACTAATACGTTGTTCAAATGTTTGTTCTAATTCCCGTTGACGTTCGCCCGTTTCGTGAAGCTGAAATGCGATAACCCTGCAATGCTCGCCAAATGTTAGGTGCGTGGTGAATATTTGATATTTTAAAAGCGGGGTGAAATTTACCTTGGATTTTGCCAAGTCGTTTTAATGATTGTTTTGAAATTTGTGCGCGCAGCAAAATCTGGATTCTGGAGAATGAGAACTCGACATATCTACTAACCTGAGACGCGATCACTGATACGGTATAGGTGATACCCAAATAGCAAGTATGAAGTAATATGAGTACTAACGTATTAAGACGCATAATCACAACATTTACAAAATTCACGCACGTTCAAAATATATATACATTGTAGAAATTCTTACCATAATTATGATTTTCAATAAAATATGTTCTATTTATTACCTATATTAATTTTCACACACACACAATGCAAAATCAAATAAGTATTAAAATATGGTAAAGATTTCTACAAGAAAAAAGCTTAGGAACCGCAGCTCTAGATGCCATTAAACTCATAATTCGTGTTGCATCGGCAACTGCGTCCTGCAACTGTATTTTATTTTATTTTCCACTCGTTATTTCTTAGTGCCGGTTTCTCAAGTCCCTATTTAAGTCCCGGTTAGCCTGTTGGAAAGTTATCTGGCAAATACGAAACTCACGTTTCATAGGTTTCGGTTATAAAAATTAATATGGAGTATTTGGCCAGAGTTGAGTATCGAATGGCTTGGACTGGACACTTTAATTGTAACCTAAGAAATCAAAACGAAATAATTTTAGAAAAAAAAAGTTTTGAATTACTAACTGCTCGACTTCAGGTTTACTAAAAGTTTAAAAGTAGAGTTTCTGAAACACCAGTGTTATTTTGTCACAATTACCTAATGTTTCACGCCTATACAGACCAGCTTAGATTTAATTTACAAAACTATTTGCAGTAGACAGTAATTCGTAATAGAATTACCGTCCGAACAGTAAGTCTGCTAATGAAATCGTATATCTTGCTGCGTGTAATTCAATTATATGTGGCAATCACATCGGCGCGTATAACAGGTGCATTTTATAACGTCGATAGGACTCCAGTACATTGTCCTTGCGCAACTCAAGCCATGAGAGGTAGCGAGTTGAAATTCAAATGTTACTATTACTTTTTGTAAATAAATATATTTATTTCGGTGTTCGTTTTTTGTGATAATTTTTATTTGCAAATAATGATTAACAAGTAAATAAATTTTATCGTTTTATACTTAATATATAATTAATTATTTACCACCATTTTCTGTAAGGCACAACAATTTTCTAGCCGTATTGTTTTAATAATTATAAAAACAGAAATAAAATAATAAATTTTCCCTTGACTAATGTATACGGAGGATCTGAACCACAGTTACCTATATTACATGATACAAAATTGTATTATACAATAATTAAGTGGACGTACTCTTTTACAGCCTTAGCCTGATCCTCATACTCGTATTGCTCTATATTTCAGAACTTACTAATTACATGTTCTATACGAAGTATAAACTACTTATAAAATATTTCGATTAAATATAAATTACCTACTAGTACACAGACAAAGCGTCGACATAACATCGTCCTTCAAATCGCTACCGCTTATAAACTAACTACATACTACACTGGTCTATAAATCCCGGAACCCTCCAGACTTCACCGCGCCCATTAACACGGCCCAAGTTAGATTTTATGCCGCTGCCAAGAATAGAGAGGACAAACAAGAAATTTGGTAGCGTTGAGGGACTTTTGGGCTGTTTGACGTGGGAGCGACAATATCTTGGGAGGCGAAGAGCAAACAGTTGGGTGAGCCAATTTGTTTGTTTGCAGTGTTAAACTACTTGGGACATCGGTACCCCACAAGATGGAAACGTGGATACACTTTAAGGACGATGTTTTGGAGGAGTATGCTGGATGTAACTTAGTGTTCACTAGCATGATGTCCTGATATTATAATAATTAAAAGTAATATTTAAAATATATAGGTAAAACATTTTTAGGTATATTATTATTTAAATTTGTTTACCAAGTTTATAAAGATAGATTATTTTTTACACACCACAATACAATGACTACGGAAAAACTTTGACAAGTCCAGTACATCTAGAAGAAATTGTATCGAAATAGAATAGACTAAAATAATAGAATAGAAATAAGTTTATTCAATGCTCCACATACTAATAAAACATTTATAAACAATAGGTACATGAGACACAAAAAAAAAGAAAAGAAAAATAGCTAAAAAATTAGCTTAAAAACCATTTGAGTATATATTTTTTGCATATTCATGCACAGTGATGCAATGTGAGTGCAAATACACTTCCACATACATGACTTGAAGACATCTCATATAATTCTCGACTATATGCATCTACTTTTATGTTTTCACGTATATTTGAAAAAGAAATATCTTTGCTTTTTAAACCATATTATTTAAACTGCTCTTTCGTCGATTGATTTTTAAACATCTAATTATTATTACGGCATGGTATAATACATGGCATGCTTGTTCCAGTTCAACTACTTTCATTGCATTGAATACATAAAGTAATATACCCATCACAAAATTCACAACCTGCATATATTATATATTTAGAGCACACACACTGCACACTCACTGGGCCCCTGCACCTGATACCAGATTTATAGATGGGGCCCGGTGACAAAACACCGCCGCGACATGGGGTTGACACCTGCCCTCCATTTGGACTGTTTTAATTTACCATAAATAAGTGCCTTTTCCTACAAATCCCCTACTAAATTTTTAACTCGTACATGTTACAGATTAAATGAATATAAATGGTGTTTCCAATTTGATGTTGTTTATATCGGTTTGAAAATAAAAAGAATTTATTTTTATTGGAGAAGAGTAAAGTAGCATCAGCTGGTGGTAAATATAACCACTAATTATTGGTAGCAGAAAATGGTCGTCAATACTTTAAGTTGAATAGAATAGAATAGAATAGAATAGAAACAAGTTTATTCAATGCTCCACATACTGATAACACATAAATAAACAATAGGTACATGAGACACATGTTGAATATCAGTCCTTTACTATAATATTTTATTGAATTACTCTGTTAGCAACTTTACCCCAGAAAGGCTGTAAAATGCAATGTCATAAGGTACAGAAGTTATTTTTAATTCTTGCCGCATAATCAATATAACGGTAAGCTAATCAAAGTCATGGAAATGACTTATATTATTCTTAAGGAATATCTTCTCAGAAATAAAATAAAATAACCCTAACGTTTATGCGATTATATATAATTCGAGAGATTTATTACAATTGTTACAAAATATTTTATTTAAGCTCAAAGTGTGCGAAGCCAGTACAACAGACACAGTAAATATAAAGTTACCAGGAACACATGATTGGGTATAAATTTTAAAATGGCGCGTATAAAACTCAATTACGTATACTGAGGTCGGAGGCGTCCGTAAAATGCAATCTTCGACAGAACAATACACCATAGAAAGGCATCTTTAAACGGAGCTATCACTATAACTTCAACATACGTCTCGGTCTATTGTTCCCAAAGAGAGCCCGGGTAATAAAACTTAAAGAAGGCGTTCAAGGTAGGAGAGAAGAGCGTGAAATAGGTTCGCGATAATATTGATTTTAGTATTAATATAATAGACCCCTAATCTGACCTTAGCTATAAACTACATATAGTCACTGCAGGCTAAGAGGGCGGCTATAAAGTAATGAAATATTAGTTATTCATTTCAACTTTAAGAAAAGACTCATGTAAGTGACGTTATTTCATTCAAATAAAAGAAAAAACGCTGTTACTGAATAGGAACTCAATTGGAACAGACATGATTATAAAATAACATATCGACTTTGGTCGAATGTCGATATAGATATCATAATGTTTTTTGAAGATATCAGCTTATAGATAGAAATAGAAAAACTTTTATTTAGGAACTACAATACACAGCTATAACCTTTTCCTACTTATCCTAAACATACAAGAACTAAAGATCATACACAAACAGATATAACTTTAGAGATAAAAAAAACAAAAAGTAACTAAATATAAACAGATATACACATTTCAACGTACAAAGGAAAAGAAAAATGCACAACTGATTACACAATATTATATATTATCTAATATTAGATCACAATTGCTTAATTTTTAATCACTATAGACGCCACTCATCCAAAAATGTTATACTTATTATGGAATGTGAATCTCCATTCAGTGGCGTCTGCTCGCTTATCATGCACATTATGAATATACATGAGACAAAATAAGACCCGAAGATACAGAATAAAACTTCAAAGAGTATAAACAATATTTAAAAACGCCGCTGCTTATGACGTGCGACTGGCAAATTTTAAAGGTATCAATGGCACGTGGTCTCAAATTCATGCTTCAGCCACAAACCGATTAAAGGCCTACAAAAGGCGATAACCCTTAAATGCTAATAGGGTACTATATAGTCGGGTATACAAAGGGCCATGATGGGTTCTATAGAAACCCCTGCTAAGGATTTACGCTTAAGGGTTTAGCTGCTAAACACTTATGTATACCTATGTAATTACTTGATTCTTATCATGTTCACTGTTGAGGATTGTGATAAAGGAAATAGTGTTTTTTATTGTATAAAGCAAACGAGTAGTTCTTTTGATGACAACAGACGCCCATTGACATCTGAGTTATAGTTATGCATATCCTTTCGCCTTCTCAACAATGGGCCAGCGGAAACTGACACATCTCACCAAACACGATAGCGCAGATATCACTTTGCGGAATCGTGAGCGAGTAGTATTTATGCGATCATGCCGGTCTAATTCGGCTACAATGCAGCAATGGCCTTTCACCAAGTTCATAGAATGTGGTTGAGCTATAATGTACTATTTCTTTTTATAATATAGGGGGCAAACGATCAATCAGGTAACTGAGATTTTTAAGCAGGTATTTCAGATACACTCATAGATTTAGAATTGTTCTCACTACGTGAAAGATGTACAAAGCGTGGGAGCGAGACATTCAAATTAAGTTCCAATCATCGGAAAAGAAAAGAGACAGTATATGAAGTACATATGAGACCATTATTTTAGCTAGTAGGTAAGAGGCCACAGCGACCTGCGAAATCAGAGTAATATAAGATAGTTTTTGTAGTACTTCTTATATTTGTCAAATTTTTTTTGGCTCGCCCCTCTCGCCTCTGTTCTCACATTGTGTATTTTGTAAATTATAAATCTATGGATACACTAATAGACAGATTGCTGTCATACAACCCTAACACATCCGCTACTTGGGTATTCATCTTAAACGGTATTAAACAAGATTCGCCATTCTTCACTTACATTGTAATAAAAAATACACTTAAGGGAGATTTCCAGCGCATTTCTCAAGAAAATCCTCCGTAAAATATTCCCGACTTTTTCACTACACCAAAGTTTTCCATAACTTCCCCGGCTCCGGTGGGAGCGCCACAGTTTCCGAGACGTCTATGTGGTAACTATTATAAAAGGTACAAGTTTGACGCTTTGTTTGTTACCAGATATTGTTGTATAGAAGCGGTTTTTGTGTATTTGCTGGTCCAATAAACGCTCTTCAGAGCACTTCTGTCTCAGAAGTGGTAGAGTCTGAATAGTCGTTAGCTGGCAAAATGTCACGAGATCCCGCCTCAGAGAATGTCACAGATTGAGCCATGTTACCAGTTGAATTGGGCTGGCACGACCGGGGGGTGACCACTCACACAGTACCGGCGTAGTGACAACTGCGTGTGAGTAGCCGATGGCCTGTAGAGGGAGGAAAAGGAGGGCAACGCTGTATAACCAGATGATGCAGCAGATGTTTATTAGGGGCGTCGGGAGTCATCAAAACACTCCGACTGCTCACTCGCCCCTATACAATAAAAAATCGGTGACCACGGATAGTTATAACATTTTTTAGTTAAACTTTTCTACATTGGTATGGCTCGATCTGATAAATTTGCTACGGAATTTAAAAGATCACGTCATTGAATTGGACTTAGTAGATAAAATTCTTTTAGTATTTTAATACTCTAAGTTGACGCCACCGTCTGAGGAGCACCAGGTGTAATATTAATAAATTGTAAAAGTTTGCACAGTTTCTGATAGGCCGTCGAAGAATGAAGTTTCAGAGAAAGAACACTTGAAGATAGAGGCATATTAACTTGGTAAGATGTTTTATTAGAAAGTTTTAGTATTTACTGGGTTTAAAATGTATCTAGTGTACAATAACTAAATAATATATTAGAAAGGAACTCACTCGTTCATAACTATTTCGATCGTAACACATACTTTACTTATATTTTTTTTAGGTAGAACTATGCTAAGACAGAAGTTCAGTGCAGCTTCATCGATATGAGAGGCGAGCACACTGGGGAGCTCAATTTACTTATTGTATTCTCTGTCTACGATATATGTAAAATTTTCAAACTTCATCAATAATATTGTGTTTTTAATATTCCGATGTGTCAAATGCATGGTAGTGTGTGTAAACTTTTATTTATTAAATTAAAGTACTTTATAAACATTATCATTAAAATATATTAGCGTTCTGTACTTCTCTTACACGTAAACTATAGGTGTGCAAAATTTCATACTCCTGTTTTTGCATTACGTATTATTATATATAGCGATCTCATAAAATACGCGATTAAATTACAATAGTAGCTACAAAAACTATTTCAAATCTATTCGTATTTTGCCTTTACTGTGCTTTCTTCTTCTCTCTAACTCGCAAGCACATCGGCTATGTTTCTTCTATAGTTATAACAGGGAAAACAAGCTGTCGGAGCCTTTTCATGACTTACTGACCGCCGACGCCCTTAGAAGTCCATAATAATTGTTATGCAGAAGAGTTCTTGGACCTCCCTGGTCAATTCGGCTGCCATTTACCTCTGCCCAGTACTGTTCTGTTTCTATAAAGTAACTTATTTAAAGTTTAAAAAAGGGGACGAGAACCTTTATGTTCAGTGTAAAAAAGCCCTTAACGCCTCATAACTACAGCTCGATCCAAGAGATACCTTTAATATTTGAAAAGCGGATTCCCTTCGCAAATAATTACCCAAATTAGAGGGGGAGTTTTACGCACGCGTAAATAAATAATGAGCCCACCTGTCCCATAAATGATAATATGGGACGGGATTTTGGTCGTTAATGTCTATGCAATAGCGCGCACTGTCGCGTGTACACATTTGACGTCATAAATGCCTTTTACGTAAACTTAGATGGAAGTTATAATTGTACTTTAAATATTGACAAGATTTTAACCGACTTTACATGAGGGTTGGAAGGAGATCCATTTGGTTGAGAATTTCTGAAATTGCTCGTTAATATATTTAAGTTGTTTATTTGTCACCATGAATCATTATCATCAGTTTTTAGAATGCTGAAATTGTTCAGTATCTTAATAGGCTCATTGTCGGATCACTAGGAAGTGACGTAGACACCGTTAACATCCGCAGTTGGAAAAATATGAAAATGCCACATACGCCATTACCCAAACATTAAGCCAAGATAATTGATATAGTATGATCTCGCAATAGCATTGTTGCCACATTATTTCTTTATTCACTTTACTAGCCGTTACCCGCGGCTTCGCTCGCGTGGTTTTTCGCGATAAAAAGGAGCCGATAGCACTCTTCAGTCCTTCAACTATCTCCATATTAAATATCACATCGATCCGTTGACCCGATTTGATGTGAAAGAAGGACAAAGAAACAAACAAACAAAGACACTTTCGCAATTCGCATTTATAAAATTAATAATATTATGTGATTTTTTTACATCTAAGGCAAAGCATACGCGTCCAAGGCAACTGCAATGCATCAATGTTTTTTTATCATATAGGGCAAACGGACAGTCGGAGCCTGTCAATGACTATCGACGCCCATGGATATCTGCATTATTAGTATGCCATATGCATAACATTTTCACGTTGCCATCCTTTCCTCCAATTGGTCAATTAAAAAAAAAACAAGTCAATTTAACAGGTCTATTTTTGCTCCCAGAGAATATGCAAACGTACACTAAAATCCGTGCGCCAAAAATCAAAATTAATTTTTCCATGAATATTTTAGGATTTCCCACTAAATGGAGAGGAGCTCCCCCCCCCCCTTCACGTAACTTAGTTAAGGATAAACACTGGCGGGTTCTCCATTTTAATCTCCATACGATATCGAAGGGCGAGGGCGACATCTGTGTGGAATCTGCATAAGTTTGTATTTCACACAATTTGAGAAGCGCCGGCCTTTTGAATTTACACCGTGTATACAGGGGGATGGCCGCAATGACATGTCGGATGTTTTTTATTAAAAATAGCATCATCATCTTTGAGTCCACGATAAACTCGTGTTTAGCTTGAAAAAGATGGTGTTTAGTATAACGAAGCTAGGCTAAGCTTTGATTTTCCTCACTTTTTAAGGGGGAGTTTTTGATGACTGCCGAGGGCCAAGGAAATTTTTGTAAGGAAAAAAGGAAAGGATTGTCACGCAGATGGGTTGATATGATGATACATAATGAAATTTATAAAATCCCGTAGTTTTCGCTCTGACTTTAATATTAGGCTCTCGCCTTACAAAAGAATTGACCTTAGTGAGGTCAATAAATCCTAATGTAGACACGTTTTAACTACGCGTATTTGGAATCAAACGCGAATTTGAATGTTTACGAAAAAAAATACTTCAGTTTTAATCAAAACTCGCGAAGGGTTTATTAAAATTAAGTAAAAATTATTCGCAAGACTCTTTTTTTTCCTGAGTATTGTCAAACATCCTTTGTGTTAGCGGACGTGCAGTTCCCCTATTATGAGTTTTCCCGAATTTTCCCTCAGGTTTTCATTATTAGGGGTGCGTTTTAGTGAGTTATGCAAACAAAGGGAAGGGGTGCCAATAGTCAGCTGCAACGTGCACTCTCGTGAAAAATATTTTTTGTATATTTTAAAAAATATTTCATTTAAATTTTTTTAGCAGGCAGCTTCAGCATAGCAAAATATTAGACTATTTGGGGGTTTACCGCAAATAACATAGATATGTTATAGTTGCATGAGTGTTATAGTGTATAGCAGCGAATATACTGTGCTGTCGCTTTTCATATTATTGGTAAATCCCGGTTAAAACTATAGAATAGATTTGCTCAAGAAGATTTTAAATGGTTCCCGATTGTATAATACTATTATTAGAACTACTACTACAAGAAGCTTTCTACAATATTCTTTCTTCTTAGTTTGGTATTATTTTGAGCAGTTGGGTTTTTGTTTTATATAAAAATTTGTTATTTTTATCAGTATAAATACACAAAGCGATTTTGACCATGGACGGTATGCCGGCGAAATCTCTCCGTATGCACTGTACATGCGTATGGATACTTGAAAGTAAATCGTGAAAGAAGTTTCGGAATCCTTTTAAAGAGTTCCCAACTCAGCACCTGCGGAGAGTCTAGACGCAGGACAGTCGTAACTTTAAAGTGTTCCGTTGTTTACCAGTGGGAGTTCAATTAATAAACAGGCTCACCGGACGGCGTACAGCTGGTAAATTACCTGGAAAAAAGAAAAAAAATATTAATTCGTTGCTCTAACTACAAAAAAGTGTGTGTTTAGACCACGCAATTGAAGTAAAACTTAGTTATTTTCATTACCGTAGTTACAATAACATAACATGTCATATGCTATTTATTTTTTAATTACAAAAAAGTTTCACTCAAATCGAATTCGAATTTTGAATCAAACCTTCCATTTGGCTCGCGCGCCGGATGTGTGATTTTTATAACACTCTCCTCAGCTTACTTTTGCTGCCAGCTTTGACTTAAAAAATTGTATAGGTTGTGATAAAAATTCGTAAATACGAGTTTAAGTGCTAGTAAATGTAAATAGTGTTCTTGATAAAGCAGATGCTGAAGCCGTCAAATTGTATACTGTTTGAGAGAGATCAATGTCAGCGCTCAGTGAGAAGAAGAGCACACCATGGGTCGCAAGGAATCTTACTCTAAAGTTACTGTTACATTTTTACAGAATAAATGGTAAAAAAAAAGCTCTGTCCGGTTGGGACAGAGCTTTTTAAGACTGCCGACTCTCATAGACATCCGCACAATTCTTATGCAAATGTGATGCTCTCCTTCCTTCCGGTGAGGCTGAAAACTCACAAATTGCACGAAACGCGATAGCCTAGCTTGCATGTATTTTTTTTACGATGAATCATTAAAATATTTTTTTTTTCTTAAGAGTCGAGAAATCTTGCCAGTAGAGTTCTTTTTGTTTTTTTTTTAATCTAGATAGGCTTGCGTTTGGCCACTGTCTCACCTGGTGGAAAGTGTAGACTTGGCCGACGATGGAGCACGCTTGCCTAGAAGGTTACCTATTCACCCTCGATTTGAAGATACCCAGGTTGTAGGGATAAGGGAATACAGACGTTGGTAGAGTATTCCACATACACAGTTGGGGAGCACACTCCGAAATGTATCCTTAAAAACCGATAAGCTGGCCACTGTTCTTTTTTTTTATGGTATAGGGGAGTAAACGAGTAGTCGGAGCCATTTTCATGACCACCGACGCCCACAGACATCCGCATATAGGCTATACAGATGCGCTACCCTCCTTTCTCCTCCCACCTCCATGGTCCGCCGGCTACTTACACACCGCACGAAACGCGACGGCACAGCTGTCAATTTACGCCGGTCTCGTGTAAGCGAGAGGTACCTCCCTGCAGTGTGGCACTACCTCTTACAAATGTTCTGCGTTGCTCTAGGGCCTGGACACATAACTCCGTACTCCGCTATTATCATCTATTCTCTTCAAAACCCATTTACAACTAACAAATTCTCTCGAGCATTAAATACCATTTAACAGGAGTAAGGAGATATAATTGACATCGGAAGTGCGCTGGGGGTGGGCTAAGTGGCCAATTGATCGCGGGAGGTCCTCATTGGCGAGCCCTTTTTATGAAGGCCCTTCGTAGGCGGAAGTGGCCAGTGAAGGACAATCAAGGAAGATTATGCTAAATTGCAGATGTGACACCGGGCGCTGACCCTTCATTTCATATCATGTATAAGAACGTGTCCTTGCTTTAATTTTTTGGTTATATGATTTTTGGTTTGGTTATATTTTGGTTGCATGTGAGGTATGGTACCTCTCGCTCAAGTCGCTTAAAATAAGATTTATTTTAATGTCTGATTAACTAGATTTCTCAGGATTAGCAGACGAACCGCTAAGTTTAAAAGACGGGCACGTTTAGAAGAGATTAAATTTTGACGATGCGTGTAGGTACTCAGACAACAAAAATTCATCAGAACATATACGAAAAAAACACAAAAACGAAAAAAAACAGTACAGGAAAAAAATATAAAATCATAAGAGCGACACCGATTATCTTAAACGATAATGACATGAATGTCCTTATTATTTCTATGATAAGTAATGACTAAGACGTATAACTATTGCGTACATAATGACACACATTCAGGAGCATAACATATAATATCTATGCTATTTATATGATTCTAAAATATCCTGTGAATTCTTATATATCTCAATTTATTAAATAACGAAGTCCACAACATCGGCTTACTGCAAGAACTCATTAACAAGACTTTGAGAGATATTTACAAGACTGAGAAATCTATTTAATGACGCTGAAAAATTGAGCGAGAAGTCCTCTAACACTACCCATATAAAAGGCATAGTTGATTTTTCAAAGATCTGTAAATGTCAATTAATAAGTTCTTGCAGTAAGCCGACGACAAGAAACTTTAAATATAAGTCGTCTATTTTTAATTTCCTCCACGGCAACACATTTTACAAAATACCAAAAGTAAAGAAATCACTCATTAAACTCCCAAAAATTAATTCACTGGAATCTTTTATACAATTTCTACGAAACTGGGGGTTCCCGGGGTTATTACGTTCGACTCGTTGTCAGATGCAAATCAAGTGGGGGCCCGTCTTTTCAGGGGTATTGAAATATGACGGCAATAAACAGCAGAGCCGACTGTTGGGAACACCTGACGCGATGGTCACCCCATAATCTACTTTCGGAAGAATTCCTTTAAGCCAAGCTTTTCGTATAAAATGCTTTAGATTATATTTTATGGAGTGCCTTAAAGTCAGAACGCTGGAAGGAATAGGCTTTTCGTGGAGTTTTTGTTATTGTGGAAAGAATATTATGAGAACAATTCTCCATGTTCATTAAGGCTAATGATTTAAAATGTGCCTCAAAATCATTATAATCAGATGTCAGGAATGTATGTGTAATGTGATTGAAATCGGCGAGCTTAATTTACGAATAATATTTTAATAGGACATTCAATCAGAAATGTGTTACAGCAAAATTACAGCTGTAACTTTTTAATTTTTATATATGACTCATAATTTTTTTTTCCTAGATGTTTTTAACGGAGACAATGAAACGAGATAAATAGCTCAACAGAAAAATATACTCTTAATTTTATATATTATCTTTATTTAAAACTTTCTTATATAAATATGGAATTCTAATAGTGATGGTAATGTAAAAGTACCACGCTCCTTGAGCATAAAATATATCGTACCACAGTTTATACCGTCAAAACAAATTACAAATCATATCGCACTGGCTGAATAGGTATCGTTTATGAAAAAATTAAATTTGAAATGGAACGCTTGATTGAATGGAACCGTTCAAGTATGTAGCCCGGGGTAATTTGGGGCGTGATGAATTTTCACAATCACTCGCCATTCGCCGTCCTGCCTGGCTAGAGTTGATACATTTGAAAAAATGTGTTTCCAATTTTTTGATCACAATGAAAACGGGAAACGATTTTTTGATATTATTATATGTATTTTTTTATACCTTTAAATACAATTTCCACTCTAAGTGTGTGAGTATATTTGGCTAAAAATAGTACCGATCAATATTTATATATTTTTTTAAAGAAAATTAGAAAATCCAAAAAAAAAAAAATATTTGCAAAACGTGGAATGAGTGGAATGTACCCGACAACTTCATAGTTCTGAATATTACGTAATAATTATTGTCTATTAATCCTTCTAGGAACTAAGGCTATTCATCGACTAGAAGGAAGAGGAATGACGGTACTAAATGAAAGAAAGCTATTGCCAGAACTCAGGGTTGTAGCGCCAAAGGAAAAAAGATCGAACTTCTAAAACTCGCTTGACAATTACATTGACAATATCAACATAATCAAACGAGAAAATGAAATGCCTAAAATTCGATTAAACGGGCAATCGAGATATCAAAAAAGAGATCGCGCACGGGCCAATTTTCATCGCTTGCGCGATACCTTTGCGATTTTTTCAAATTAAATCCAAAGTCGTTTAGACAATTGAGATCGGTAGGCGGGAAGTTTTTCCGTTTCGCGCAAGTTTCCAACTCGTTTTAATTTAATTGTCATCCAGGCGATGAGGGTCGTAAAACTCACGAGTCCGCCTCTAAACGCCGCCGATTAATTCAGACATTTGCATGACAATTGCATTGAAACAAACCGTGGGGACTTCCGTTTGTTCAAATTTACGTATTTCCGCTTATAAAAATGGTTCCTTTTTTGAAAACTGTTATGTTTGATACGTTTTTCGGATTTAAAGTAAGATAAATATAAGACATGACAATTTTTATTATAAATAAACATTGCTTAAGTTAACAAACGTAATACTGTAATTTTAAAAGTTAGGTATTTATTTTATTACTTACAGTTTTTTGCTTAATTTTGAGAACCTAATCATCTAGCCCCAGAATCCGTATCAATACAAATCAATTTAGCCCTAATCAAATAAGCAATGCTTTATTTTGTTACAGAATTTATATGATCAAATTCCAGTTTAGGGTTTTTAACGTTAATGTTATTAGAGATATAACATAATATTATTATTATTATAAATGAGAACTAATAATTATGGCTGCTATGTATATCTATCACTATTAGCTTTTTAAGTATCTCGTTTGCTTTTTTAAACGTGCGTTTTTTACTCAGTGAAACCGCATGGGTTTCACCGAATAAAAATCCTATCCCAAGAGAAGCATTCATTCTTTTCATGATAAAAAGTATTATTCCCTATTGTAAACTATGTCTATGTCAAATTTCATCAACATTCTTGTACTTGTTTTTGTGTGAAAAATAACAAAAATACATACTCACTTTTGCATTAATATTAGTGTAACAGTTTCAGGTGGCCCAATGCAGAAGAGGAGAGCAGGACGGCTACACATAACAATAATGTAAATCTATAGAAATATCGGTAGTCACTAAATTGCCCGTTTTTTGATCACCGTAAATCAGTATTCTTTCTCGTACAGACAGGCGAGTTTCACTACAGATAAGGTCCCCCTGCAGTTTTCAGCCCCGGGCGCCTGCGAGGGTGCAGTGTTAATAAATTTAGTTGTGGCGAAGGCTTTGTCCGGGAGCCCTGCAGCCCTGCAGCCCTCCGCCGTCGTTTAAAGTAATTTTACTAATTTATTAAAACTGCGTATTGCATTTAAATTGTACACGTCTCGAATTTAAATTGCATGGTTTAATAGTCTCGGTTTTATTTGAGAATGTCTTTAATTTCGATTATTATGAGCTGCATGGTGGTTCCTTAATTATATTTTATAGACATGGATTCTAGTTCATTCTATGACTCACAGATCCTATAGTAGTATTCTAGACTTAGGCGAGGTTTTAGGATATTGTAGAATTTTCCAACACTTGAAAGTAACTAGCAGGAATACATACAAGATGCGTCCTAAATCATAGGAATGGATTTTTTTCGTAAAACTAAAAAGTAAAAATGTTAGTTTCGTTTCAATCTACCACGATATAACAAATGTAATTATTCCACTTGTCATACGTTACCAAATACTACAACACTATACAAGCATAGTATAAAACACAATATACTTTTGAATACAAGATTTTTATCAAATTAGAAAATAAATATGTGAAGCTCTTAAGTGGTACCCCGTTCAATAAACTTCTATTTTGTCTATTTTTTGTCAATACTACCAATTGTCAGAAACAAAACACTCAAGAAATACAACATAAAAAAAATATGTTCGTCCGCCATAATATTATAAAACTGAAATCTTAATAAGTTGGAGTGCACACAAGCTGTAGAAGTACAATAACGGCCATGTTTTCCCGGTGACAGTAAAGCCGACGCCACTAAACTAATTTAACCGTCTGTCTGTTCTCGCTCATTGCGCTAATTTCATAACTCGGCATTGCTTTGTGGCTTTGCCCGGAGATGGCCGCACTAGCAATAAATTGTGGACAGCGACACGGTCATGAGCGGAGCGGGAGAGCGTTTTGTGCCTCGTCTTTGACATTCAATTGAATGGCAAAGACACTGTAGCAGCAACACAAGCTCGGTATACTTATGAAGATGGTCATCTTATGTACAAATAAACATTTTAGGTCCTGGAATTAGTGATGGAGTACCTATCCACTATTATATTAGTGCTATCTTAAATACATATCATAAGTACTTATACAGCGCGGATACACAACCTTTGGTATGTTTTAGTAAAATATTTTTAAGTAAATTAACCAATACACATAATTTTAAAATATTACCTATTTTGTCTTTAAGATACTAGATAAAATGTGAAAAGTGTCTTATTATATTTATTAATACTAAAGCTATTTTTAGAGTAAAAGATGGCTATGTATAGTCTTATAGCTTGAGATGAGATATACAAAATAATTTCGCGTTGTGGTAAGATTAAAACCATAGAAAAACGCTATCTCTTTTCAACATAATGGTATTCTTAACATATTCTTAAGAAGTTCTTGAAAGCTTTGCTGCTATTTACTTGTTTTAACATTTTCCGAAGTAACTTTGCTGTGTCTAATTGTAGAACATTTTACATTGTTAGTTAATAACATGTTTAAAATAATTTAATACCTACTCATATATGTGGCAGAGTAACGCAAAATGTGTTAAACTTGATATGAAATAGTTGAAGTCAAATATATTTTTTGTACGAATTACCTACATAATTTAAAGTGTAAATAAGTAGATCCTTGTTGATTGTTATTGGTAAATTATCAGGTGGGACCTGATATATTTTCACTTAAAACGATAAAAGTAGGTATATACATAACTAGCTGTGCCCCGCGGTTTCACTCGCGTTTAATTTCTAAGAAATCCATATAAACTTCAACACCATATTTCACCTCCTTAGGGGTTGAATTTCTAAAAATACTTAGCGGATGCCTACGTCATAAAATCTACCTGCATGCCAAATTGCAGCCCGATCCGTTCAGTGGTTTGGGTTGATAGATCACTATGTCAGTATATATATTTATACCTGAGTAATGTGGTGCTATGTAATACTTGGTGTAGTGTTAGTGTCAAGAGGAAGCAAGACAAGTCTGCAAAGATCGTGTTGGGTGGCGCTACGATTTATCTGCCTACCTCGTTAGGTAACTAGATAATTGGAGTGAAAGTGTGTTGTTGTTGTTGTTATGTACAGCTCTCAGTAAAATGTATGGCAGGCTGGCCATAACGGATGCGGCGAGGAAAGTCAGGCTATCAAGTAGTGAACCAATAAAATGCAGTGCAATAATATCAATTGTGACGTTGCTGCAAGTACTTCTGTAAGGATATAATTTTATACCCTCAAGTATTTTTTTCTTTTATAGTACAAGGGGGCAAACGAGCAGTCGGACCCATTTTCATGTCTACCGACGCCCATAGACATCCGCATAGTTTATACTCAGATGCGTTGCCCCCATTTCTCCCCCCCTCCATGGGCCACTTACACACCGCACGAAACGCGACAGTAAGCTGTCACTTTACGCCGGTCTCGTGTAAGCGAGAGGTACCTTCCCGGCCGTGCCGGCCCAATTTGGCTACATGCATGAAAATAATTCGTCATAACAAGTATCCATCCAAGTATCATGGTACAAGTTTCCATCCATGGTACGGGGTAATGACAGATGAGCTTCCGTAAAGAGTAATAAGGACGATATACCTTCATCGTTAATATTAAAGCTGCTGCAGGTTGCAGCCGTTACTTGCGGTTTTGGCGCCATTTTGAAAGCGCCATCTTGCGAGGATCCCTTTGAGCCGTTCTGAACGATGCACGTGTAATTAATGTTTCTAATATGACACATATTAATTTCGCCTTGCTTTCGTCTCACTAATTATAAATGTCCTTCGCTTTTGCTTTGATAAGGCGTATGTTTAATATGTATGACACATTACTTCGCTATTTACATACGTCACACGTCACATATATTACGGCCCTAATATGTTACTTAATAAATTTATTTACAGAGTAGCCTATAGGTACAAGTCGTTGATATACTTTTTTTAAACATTATTATCTTTATTTTATACTAGCTGCGCCCCGTGGTTTCACCCGCGTAAATTTCGATACGGTGCACGGTGGAAAATAAAAAAAACATCCCATGGCATCCCATAGATTTTCGGGATAAAAACTATCCTATGTGTTAATCCAAGTTACTTTCAGCAGTTTTTGCGTAAAGGAGTAACAAATAAACAAACATACAAACTTTCACATTAGTAGGATTAAGCATCAGGTCTAATTGTTTAAGACTCCTAAAAATATTTTTAATTTAGTCTTTTTTCATAGGATAATGCTGAAACGAGCAGATGATGGATGACTACGGCGTCCATAGACATCCGCAAAACTCGAAGCTTTGAAGGCGCGATTGTCCTTTTTGTGATGTCTCGTGAAACAAATTTGTACGCTGTGAATACTGAGAAGTTGGACTATACAAAAAAATACATTCGATACCTAGTCAAAATGTAAATTATACTTCGTTTAAAAATTTTACCTAAACTTTATAATTCACTAGCTTCCGCCCGCAGCTTCACCCGCGTGGATTTCGGATTAAAAATGATTATTATACTTAAAAACCTTCTTGAATCACTCTACCTATTTAAAATCCCCATCAAAATCGAATACGTTATTTTGAAGATCTAAGCAGACACACAGACGGCGTAAAGCGACTTTGTTTTATACTATGTAGTGACGGTTAACTAAAACACCGAACTTAAAAATAAAATACGACACAGTACGACGCGGTGAGAAAAAAGCGGTGAAACAGCACAGTTTAAGTGCAGTTCATTTAAATATACGTTTTTTTAAGAAAACACTCTCCTTAAGTAGCGCCACAACTTACGTCAACATAAACGACCGAATGAGTGGAAATGTTAATGAGGACCAAGGAACGAGGATAAAAATAATAGGAGGGTGTTTGTGACACACTGCTAACAACACTGCTCGTGTTGGGAGAATATTACGCACGTAACCTACCTCCTGAGAGGCCTATATCACTTGTAGTGTAGTAGTGTGATCTTGATGATGAATGTTAGTATATAAGGCAGAATTTCTTGTTATTAGGATGATTAATAATAGAGTAACCAAATCTATCGGTTGTGTCATTAATCTGCCGAACCCTCTATGATAAGAGTTGATAATGTTGAAGAAGGCTGAAAGGCTCGATTAAATTCTATCAATCTTATTCGTATTGCATTTGTAAGTCTACGCAAATGTTGAGCATGCAATGACTTCTGTAAAGTACACTATAATGGCGGTTTATTAAGATTTTTACACATAAATAATATGTAGTTTTTAGCCAGAAATTTGAACCCTGAAAAAGCTTACATCTAAAATACGGCTCAACCGATTCTCATGACATTATGTGTGCATATCGAGAATGAGCCAATATGTATTTTTCATCTCGATATTTCCACGGGATCGAAACAAACATGAGTGAAACCGCGGAGCGCAGCTAGTAATATATAAGATTTACAAAACAAGAAATCAAGTATCCTGAAAAATCGGAATGCACCCTCCGAATCAGGGTGCATAGCTGAAGATATATGCTTTTAATAATCGTCAAGATTACGACAGGGAGGCCCACTCCGAGTGTCCCTCAGAGGGCTCCTTGAGAAATTGTCCTTCGCTATTTCATTTGTAGGGGTCTTGATCTATACGACTACTTGTATTCAAAACGATCCCTTGAGCGGAGGTATTTCTTTTATTTTGCCGTTTGATGTTTGTTTATTGCAAACAGATATATAAGTAGGCCGTAATATATATGTTTGTTAGCAATTCCTATATGTACATAATAATATGTACATAATCCCTAAAGTTATGTACGTTACATAACAAATGCATGTGTATGTTATATACAAATAAATTACACGATTGTCAACCAGCAGCATAAGTGGAGACCTGGTGACCTGAAATACAGGCCCCTAAAGCCTAGTTTAGGCACCAGTTCCCCACAATACTCCAATTTATGTTTGCATCATGTTTATTATTAATGTAAAAAATGTATTGTGGTGAGATTGAATTTCGAAATATCCTTTATCAGTTCTATGATATGAGTCCCTGTCTCGAAAGTTTCTAGGTACAGTAAGATCCGGTTGTGCGTTGATTAAAAAATGAAATCTAAAGAGTGTCAAGCGTACAATTTTTAAATTCTCATTTCGCCGAACCGTTTTTTCAGAGCCGTAATGTTTTTAGATATGTTTTTTAACAAATCTACGTTTTGCTTTTATTAGACACTTTCCAGTTTTATACAAATATTTTAATTTTTTTTTTCGTTGACGCAGTCTAAGTTAAATTTGCGTTTGTGATCCAGAGTTATTTAATAAAAGTTAATGTATGTGCATGTCCTTCGAGGTCTCTAAACCTATATTGGATATACATTAACTAAAAACTTCTAATAAACTAGTATTGCCCCGTGGTTCCACCGGCCTTCATTCCAAAGAAACTATTATTTTTTTTGGGACAAAAAGTATTTTTTATATTTTTCTAGATTGTATACCTCTTCCAAAATTTATCTAAATCCTTTCCTAAGTTTTGGCATAAGAGAGTAAGAAACATCACAAACAAACTATCTCTGTGTTGTGTAAATACGAAGTAAGGTCGGCATAACAAGCGAATTCTTCAAGAAACCGGTAGGCACGTTATTACACGAAGTATGTGCTTTCATATTAAAAGTACCCGCACATTCGCAAGGCAGCCTCGTCTCAGATTGCAGTGCCTCTTGGAGCCGCCTGTCACTCGGGGAAATATTTTCCTTTCTTATGATGGAAATTCCCGGTGGCCCCGTCCGTTTGTGCCATCCATTTCCCCGGCAATGCTGTATGTGAAGTGTATGTGCCGCGTCTGTGTATGTAACGTGTATGTAGCTGAGACATGTTATTTTACCTTTTACCTATTTGTATAAGCCAGCTGAATCTGGTCAATACAGAATAGAATATTTTATTAAGTAGTATATTTCTCTTAAGAGTAGTTGTTTTGGTCCTTAGCCCCCTTGCGTTTTGGTAATAAACAGTAATATTATTTGCCATTGTGACAGGATTCATGTATTATACCACAATATAACACTACATTTTGCGAGTGTCCATTTTGGTGATTCGAGCCAGAAGAGAGAATATCACTGGGAAGCGGAAATGTCATTTGTCACTGATAAACGTCATAGATAATACCTACACAAATCGATAGTTTGCTACTGTCACTTGACGTTTTCAACGTTCATACACTAGATGGCGGTGCTATGCATATCTGGCGTGAACACGGATGTATCGTTCTCTAAAGTGGGCTGGACAGTTTGCAACATAATAAAAATATTTACTCAATTTACTAGGTAACAAACAGAAACGTTATATTTTATAAATATGTACATGTTTGAACATAGGTTTATACCTAATGTATTTAACAGCACCCCTAAAAGTAAGTTTGAGTTATATATTTAAATATAGAAAATTAAAATTTCATTACCTATTTAAAGTGTTCTGTGGTACAACAGTGCTTTATTGTCACAAGAACCTTTACAACCTTAAAAGAGATACAAGCTATTATACATTGGACGCGTCCGATTTTAATGAAAAAATCCGAATCAATACCGCTCATTTTTAAATAACATGTATATATTAACGTCATATAGGACTTACATTTAACTTGTAAGTCCTATATGTTTGATTAAGAAAGATATATTCTATTTTATTCCATTCTATATTACACGCAATAGCTAACTATTACTATTGCTGCTATTAATCACAAGCTTAACTATACTATTGCTGAACTTCTAGAAAAGCTTTTCGTTATCATCCAGTTGTATATTACAAACAGAATACATAATGTCCAACACTAGTGCTGCGCTCGTAGCACGGTACGATAGTTTGAGGGGTGGGCCACCTGGTCTGGTATTCGTAAGCGCAGCACGCGCTCATTGGTATGCGGACCGCGGCCGTCCCGACCTACGGCGCGTCTACCCGAACTGACCTTCGGTACTTCCACCGTGTAGCTCTATAAACTGTTTCGAATATATGCTTTTATGTGCATGTAGCTGGTGCTCATCCTGCGCATATATATCGCGTGTATTAATAACCTTTACAGTAAATTGAAAAGCATGAAACCCAGCTTAAAATATATTTGAATGGACACATATTGAATCTCGATACTATGACTTGAGATTTCTTTTAATCATCAGTGTACTAGTAGGTATCTTCAGAACAACAATTTCGTATTAAGATGGTTAAGTACCTCTGTCATAAATTTCTTTGCAAAATCTATTGGAATGAAAAATCTTCAACAAAATTGCTTTATAATTAAATGGTAAACGATACATGAATAAAATTGCAATTACGATTCTGATCATATTGATTATAATTACTGATTTTCATGCTGGTTTTTTCTCAATAATACCACTGGAAGTAATAGCGTAGCCATATTTTAATTATATAAAGCAAAGTATACATCTTATACTAGGTTTGTATAACATAAAAGAAATATCTTTCTGTCAGCTTCTTTCTCTTTGCGAAAGTACACAGCTTTGAGACAAAGTTTTATTTTAATCTCTAGAACAATGTTCCTCGCGGGTGTTTATTATTCAAAGGTGTAGTAAGAGTTTTATTAGTGTGATACTTTCATTAGAGTAACTTCGCTTTGTTTATGGCGCCCTGGTACTTTGGTGTAGAGAAAAGTCTGTGGGAAAGGAGAAATACAAATTTTGCTTATTTTGTACGCGAAGTAAGCTTTGACCGCAGCGTTACAATTATTTTTTTGTATGTTACAAATAAGGTACTTATTCTAACTACAGGCCACTTATTCTAACTTCACATGAAAACGCCTGTTTGATTTTGTTGCTAGGAAAACAATTTCATAAAATCAGCAAGTCACCTTGACTTGGCGTTTATATAAAACCTTACCCTAAGAAGTATTTGAAATGAATTGGAACGAAATGAAATTACGATTGTTTTGCTTATTTATTTCATTCGATGGATTGGATGGGTTATGCATAATTAATCAGAGAGTAAAAAAATAACAATCATGGACACAATAAAATATATAAATAACTTTGAGGCTCACTAAGGACATGTATAGAATTTCAGAACGAGAACACAATATTAAATTTAATCTAGAGTGTAGATTACAAAGCAAAATCTATTTGCAATACTAATCTTTGAACTTATTACCTCAAAATCGTTTTATAATTCGAGTTCGTAATATAATTCAAAGGTAAATCTGTTTAAACTAAAACTGTTATATGTAAATGTACCCCTCGCTCGGTTGGCTAGGGGAGTACTTACCCTTGTATATTTATGTTTTGTCGATTCGACTTGTTGACGATACCGTGTTTTTCATTTATTCGTCGATCCGTACACTCCTGACTTTCATATTTTATTCCAAATGAAAATTATTAAGCGCCAAAGAACCAACATTTTAAAATAGTATCTGTGTAAACGTAGCTAATTAAACTATTTTGATTAAAATTGCTGCGTTAACAGTAAGCTACATTTTTTTTAATGTTATATGGGGGCAAACGAGCAAACAAAGCTATTTAGCGACTACCAAAGTACTTATTACCATCCGCACGGCAATGTTTTTTTCGGACCTGAACTTTATTCCGAGAAGTCCGACTAAAAACCCGAACTAAATTAGACTTATTTATAGTGGCTAGCGATCAGTAGGAGTCATTCTCATGACCATCGATGCCCATAAATTTTCGCATAGACGTTAAACAGATACGTTGGCCTCTTTCCTCCCCCTCTTCCATGGGCCACCAGCTGAGTAGCTACACACCGTACAAAAAGCTCAACAGCATAACTGTCTCTATAAATGTAACTGTTTACTCCAATATCGTGTGAACGAGAGGTACCTCCCCGGTAATGCCGGCCCAATTCTGCTTTCGCATGAGTTACGACGCTGCATGCATGCAGCTTACCTGCCTCTTAAAACTCTTATTTTTTTATTTTTTTTTTACTTCACTTGCTCTTACTTATTTACCTACTTAAAACTATTGCCCACATACAAATAAATATCTAATATCTACATATCCCAGCAATAACCCAAGTATCCCCCTGCAATGAGAGTAAAGGCCACAAGATGCCACAAAGATACGTCGTGGCAGATGAAAGGTGAGCTCGGAGGTATCAGACGCTGCCATCTCAGCTCATTAACTGGCTCCTTTTGACGTCGCAAAAAGAGCAACTGCTGCAAGATTGAAAGCCGAAAAACGTGAATAGAAAACATGGGACGAAGCTCAAGTGTAAGTACCTTTTATATATGTTGAGTTGAGTAGCTAATATGGGTGATTTGAAAATGTGGTAGTATTTTTCTGAAGAGCATATTCTTTTCCATTATTAGGATGATCGTATAGTATAAGGGCGCAATTACAGCATTTTATAGCATATCTTTTTATATTTTATAACATATAATGCTGCATATTATTTATCGACGCTCAAAGATATTAGCATTTTTGTTATTCAGATGTGTTGCCATTTATTCCTGCTTCCATCTAATGTGCTAATGAATAATGATTACTCACACACACACAACTCACACGAAAAGACACGACAGCTGTTACTTTACGGCTGTACAATGAGAGCAGGAGGTATCTCGGTCGTACCTCCCAATTCAGCCGTACCGCTCACAGAACACATATACTCAAGAGGTACCGCTTCATTGAACTAACTTTAACAAAAATTTTAAATATTCACTGCTTACCTTATCTGTTCTTTTCAAATCCCACAAAAAATCAAAAATATATTCCTTATGAATTACCTGAAACAAAAAACATTCAATTATTTAGTGTTCACTATTAATCTTTACACACTAGTCTACCCGCACTCATTTCGTTGGGAAGAAATATGTTTAATCATGCAAAAATCTAGCCTAAATGTTAATTACTTCTTTAAGTACTTTTAAATTAAATAAATTAAATTATTAAATTAACTAAAGAATGGCTAAATTAAATACTATCCAGTAGTTTCAGAAGTTTTTCGATACAAACAAACAAAAAATCTTTCCTCTATATATATTAGTTTAACATAGATTTGACGCCGAATTAAAAACGATATTTAATGAAGTATATTTTCAGTTATGCTTACACAAAGCTTCCATATTTTATTTACGTAATAGACAAAATACAATGAAACTAAGACATTTTGTCACGTGTTTAATTGTTCTATTTAAATCTGTGTATCCCCCCGTCCGCCACCGCAGGGGATATTTATTTTTACACCCATTTGTTCACATGCTAGTCGTTACCCGTTATAATTGGATCTGTTTTAACGTGTATCACTCAACTATTTATCCTTAACAACTGTGTACTAATTTTATGAACAGTCATTTCCATTTTGAATGAATTTTATGTTTGCGGACTGAGTTACAAAATCTTTTATATGTGGTTATTGATTGGGTTGTTTTAAAATGAGCTATTGTGGTCAAGAGATCGATGGATTGCGGCTTCGATTACCGCGTAGGATGCATGAGAGAACTATATTTTTTATTATTTTTGTAGATTATATTATTAGATATTTTTATGGGAAATTATGTTTTTAAATTTTAGTATTTTTTTAAAATTTGTCTTCACCCTAATTAAGTAACCTCGACAGTAATGACACTGGATACGAATCGATTAATTCAAAATATCCAGTTTTTAGGGTTCCGTATCTCAAAGAGAAAAAACGGAACCCTTATAGGATCGCTTTGTTGTCCGTCTGTACGTCTGTCAAGACCTTTTTCTCTAAAACGCTTGAAGGGATTAAGCTGAAATCTTTGTCAAATACGGAGGTCAGTTACGTCTTGATGCCTTGAAAAAATCACACTTCTAAGTTAACGCAATAAAAAGTTATAGCCATTTATGCACAAATTTTGTATGAAAACGCACTTTTTCGAAAACCTACAGGGTACTTCCCGTTGAGCTAGAATTCTGAAATTTGGCAAGAAGTAAGACCTTACAGTATACATATAGGAATAAATCTAAAAATTGGTAAATAAAATTTATATCACTGGAAAAATCATTACCAACTTATGCATGTAGTTCGTTTCACACTAAATGTATGCAAGCATCCGCATATATAAGTTTGTCGCAAGGAAGTGTAATTTTCTCAACGTCTATTACTTTTGCTCATACCTCCCGTTCCTACGGAACCCTCGGTGTGCGAGTCTGACTCGCACTTGGCCGGTTTTTTTTTTAATTCAGGTTACGCAGGTTCCTGTTTAAAGTAATTACTTAATATGAACCATTCATGTGGTAATTAAGACCGTATCGGTTAGCTGGTTAACACTATAGCAGTAACCTGCAATATTATTCTGTTTAACCCTGATTCTATCATTTTATTGAACTTATCATAAAGTTCGTTGGTTACTTTATAGATTTGTATCATTTACACGAAGATGCAACATCACTAGCCAAAGGGAATATAGAACCCTGTTCCGAATTTAAAACAGCAAATTTCAAACAAAGCCTTTTAAAACAGTCTTTGAAAATGCGTCTAGGCTCGCACCGCCTATCAAGAGTGACATAAGGCTAATATGAGTGAGGGGGCCCTTGACTTGTGCAGCCCTTCTTTGTCCCTGCGCTGTCATTTCTCCCGCGACAATGATGCGGCTTTCTTTCAAAGATCATCTATTACGGGGCAACAAAGAAAATGACGGAAAAGTCGTTTTTTTTAAGTTCTTATTTGAATGAATGTTTACGTAAATTGGACTTTTTAATGCTAACATGTGATATTTATTCTTTGAAACTTTGATTTAATTGGCCTTTTTAATAGTAAATTTGTAGTTTATATTTGTCATCTAAGTTTCTAATATGATAATCGTAAGTTAAATAGGAATCTATGAAACTAGCTCTAAGACTTTTGTGATATCATTTTTATATTAGGTATTATATGATTTTATATATTTTATTCTTTTTTAGGATAAGGAGGACACGCGTGGCAGTATGTCTACCCTTAATAGCGAATTGACATGAATCTGTATGTAGTATTTTGTTTATTTTATTATTAAGAAACAATTAATAATCATAAAAATAATTTATGTAGCCTTTACACACGTTAGTCTTGTCCCGTGCTGTATCGTAAGGACTGTTACAACAAAATGCTTTCGGTTAAACTTACATTAACAAACACATTGTTGTAAATTGTAAATGTGCTAAACAACTCTCGCTCGTTTCGTGCTGTGTGTAAGTAGCCGGTGGCCCATGGAGGTGGGAGGAGAAAGGAAGGCAGCGCATCTGTATAGCCTCTATGCGAATGTTCGTGGGCGTCGGTAGTCATGAAAATGGCTCCGGCTGCTCGTTTGTCCTCCTATATCGTCAAAAAAAAAAAAAAAAACTGAATGTCAAACAGTCTGCACAATCAGACGGTTTCTCCACAGCTCTATAAAAGATGTCAGCTTTACGACGTCTCTGACGCGGCGCGACGCTATCGACTGTGGACGCCGGCGTGAAACAGCTTTCTTCGCTTTATTCCAGTTGTGTTTGTTATAAGACATAAAATCTAGCGATACGCTTCATTGTCCGAAACGTTTTTCGGAGAATTCTACACAAAGTTGCTGCAATACAAAACACATTAGAAAGAGAGCTCATCAGGGCTCTAGTATTTCCGAATTCATAAAGTACAATAAACATTAAAAACATATAATGGGTCAACAATTAGTAAAATATCGAAACTCAGGTTCAAATACAGTTTATGTAAATTGAAATTAAATGTAACTGGTTGCACAACGATAAATGATAATATACCTATAAATTTTTAACTAAAAATAATACTAAATGTTAATAATAAAGAAAGCGCCACGGCCAAACATATGCACAATCCTTTATCTCATTGAAACTTAAGAAGGTGGATAATTAAACTATCTTACTAATATTATAAATGCGAAAGTTTGTATGTTTGTTTGTTTGTTTGTTACTCCTTCACGCAAAACTGCTGAACCGATTTTCATGAAATTTGGCACACACAAGAGTAAATTAACACAGGATAGTTTTATCCCCAAAAAAATTTTCCTATGGAATGATTTTCCATGATATCGAAATTTAAGCGGCTGAAACCACGGGGCGCAGCTAGTTTATGTATATATTTTTTTAATGTATAAAGAGGAAAGATTTGTATGTTTGTATCGAATAGTCCATAAAGCTACGATGTAGATCGATTTTAGCAATTCCACTAATAGAAAGCCACATTATCAAAAAGAAATATAGGCTTTTATTATAATTTCTATTTTTAAAGCTCAACGATGTAGGCACGGATCAACTAGTGAAATATATAAACAAACACGTTAAATTCAATAAACACAAATCGTTTCTTAACGGGCCAATTAATACGGCAATTAATGGCAAAAACAATAAAACATTGACGCTAATATCCAAAGGCTAAAACCTACGAAGGTTAATAAAGTACAAATATATAGACTACCATCACTAGCAAATGAAAATTAAACGGAAACGGTCCCCTCATCTTTGTCACGGTTCCACCGGCTCCACCACACGTAGCCAACACGAAACCACCACAAAATACACCTTAAAACGTACACCATTAGAGCTATAGGCTTGTTAGGGAGCTGCAAATGTATGTTTGTGGAGACATCTTGTTCTGCTCAACGCTTCAACGTAAATTGTAATTAGTATTTGAGGAAAGTGTTTGTTTAAATTTATCTTTTATTTGAATTGTTGATTTGTTTATGTTATTGCGTATTGTTCAATCTTATGATGGCTGGACTGTTTATTTAAGAGCTTTCTTACTTTTCCACTTATGTTTTATGTTTCATAAATAAGTATCATCAACATCATCATCAACTAAATAAAAGTATGCTGATCTTTTTGGAAACCTGGACTGTATAATATTTTGTGATGATTTTTTTATTCTACATTGTAAGAAGTCAGTTATAAATTGTTTGTAACTGAATCATAATAGATTAAGGCATAAGATTATTCTAATGCCTTAATCTATTATGGTAAAAACTTCCATAGGCATTGTCTTAATTTTCACGTTCATCGAAAGATTTGTACTTACAGGTCCACGGTTTAAGGATCTGTGTATGAACTGGCCCTGCACAGGGCATACTATAGTGCACAAGTGTATGCGCAGACACATGTGCACTCTCTCCCTCCGAAGCACAGATGAGTTACACTGCCAACCTCTCAATGGCCCATGGAGGTGGGAGGAGAAAGGAGGGCAGCGCATCTGTATAGCCTCTATGCGGATTTTTCTAGGCGTCGGTAGTCATGAAAATGTCCCCAGCTGCTCGTTTGCCCTCCTATATCATAAAAAATAAAAAAAAAACACTGAACCAATAATCACAAGGTTCATTTTTTTTGACCCATTTTCATGTCTACCGACGCCCATGGACATCTGCATAGAGGTTATACAGATGCCTCTTTCCTCCTCCCACATCCTTAGGCCGACGGCTACTTACTCACCGCACGAATCGAGACGGCACAGCTATTGTAGCACTATATATTACTAAATTAACTGTGGTTAAACATACTCACCACTAGACTACAGTTATAATGATAATGAACACATAATCAGCTCGGCCTATCTCAACACTATTAAAATGCACGCATATGCTACAGGACGGTTATAACAACCCATTAACATTAAGTGATGTATCATAATTATTAATCAGCCGTGAGAAGCGCATTATTAACATCTTTACTGCATGCACATGCTACGCATGGACTTCGAGCGTGGATGTAGCATAAGGATGTGACTTGTTATTCTTTATATTGATAGAAAATGAAGTGAAGCTCCGTTTCTCCATCTTTAAATAGTAATAAATGTGCTACTAGCGAGTATGTATGGTAAAATAAATAAAGTGTAAAGGTAGAAAACTTTCGCAGTGAACTTTGATGAAGGTGTTGCATACATGCCTATAATATATTTGGACTTATCTTTCATGTGCACGTATAATACTAATAATACTAATAACAATCTATTAAAATGAAAACACCACGTCTACCAGTTGAACAAAGGAAATATATCATATTCTTTTTTTATTTTTATTAAATATAGATATACAATTATTATTAAACCTTGTCGGGATTAGACTGCGTTCGCTGGTGCAATATCCACTTACATAAGTAGGTGCCACTGCGCCAATCGATCGTCACCTTTTTTGGACGATTGCTCAATATTGCCAAACCAAAGCAACACCAAATTGAACTACGTCTCTTGGATTTTGAAAGTATCTATTAACTTATTTCCTGCTGCGTCAGCATTTAGGTAAAACGTGGGGCACGCTCGTCTCCCCAGATTCCAGTCACCGTATTCTTTCATTATGCCTCAGCTTTAACATAGCCTATTATTTAAGTGCATTGATAGATTGGGCTTTTGAAGGATAGGAAGATAAACAACAACTTCAATTAGGTATCACCTTTCACGTTAACTTCATAGCAATAAGGAAAGTTGACTAAAATATCCTAACCTCTCCAGGTCTTCGGTCACACTCTGCTGTCAAAGCGAAATTGAAACGTACTTTAGAAGTGACTTAGTTCGGCGTTACCGAAATAATTTCCAAGCGTAAAATAAAAACAAAGGGAGTCACAGTGTCGTGTTACAGATAAAACAGACAATTAAAGTAGCGAGGGGCACAGACAATTTGTACATCGGGCGACGTGACGGCTTCATTGCAAGGGCCATTAATAGGCACGGCTATAATGATCCCACACGAACTTGAGATGACTGTTGGTTTAAGATCTGGAGGTTTCATGAATTTAAACGTATATAGACTTTTGTGTTTAGAATAGAATATTACAAACATTGTTGAGTGTACAACATTGTTTCATATTCATTACTAGCTGGTGTCCTCAACTTCGTTCGCGTAACGTATTTTAAATATTGCAATTCTTTCAATTTTTCAAATCCGTCGGATGAAGCATAATTGATGTTGACCAGGCTTAGTATCTATGCACCACGAAAAATTTCATTCAAATCCGTCCAGTAGTTTCGGAGATTAGCGTGGACAAACAGACAAACGGACAGACAAATAAAAAAATTAAAAAGCATTGAAAAGTGTTCTAATAGTATTTTAACTTCGCCCCCAATTAGTTTTTTGTAAATATATTCAATGACACACATGGATTTTACAGTTTTCTTATATGTATACATTTGTAGAATTTTCAACAGAGCTATAGGAATAAAACAATAGAATAATTATTAATTTAATAAATGCGAAATTTTCTGAGAAATATTAATTAACAGTCAAATTTTTATAGCAGTACCGAGATTTTACTAAAATTTCTATTCATAAATTGACTTTGAAATACATTAATACTGCGTACATTAACAGTAATGCGATTAAAATATATCTAAAATACATATCTGAGACAGACAAGACAGTCTTTGTTTTAACAGCGTTCGAGAATCCGAGTAATGATTTTCCATACTTGTGGGTATTAAATTCCATTGCGGAGGGTGAGAAATGGGATATCAAATGTCTTGTTATTTTGACTACGCCACGATAAATAATATACATTCTCCGAATATTGATTACACTGTGTATTTTGTCTAAAGTAATTGTTTGTTAACATCAAGCAAGGTAATATTGAACAATTTTCAGGAATCTGAATACAACGATCAATTATTTTTTTCTAAAGTTAAATTGTCAATCTTTCATTTTTCGTCATGATCACTGCCTCGTTTCCGATAACACGTGTCAAATGTACTGCTGGTTCTAATAGCCGATTTTATTGTGTAATTATAATTTACAGGCTTTAATTATCAGTATATTTTCTTAAAATCATTATCACGAACGATTTTTCTAGCTCTGTGGATTCCTGACATTATCCAAAACCAATATGGCTGAATTGCATCCAATTTCAACTTACAGCATTCGTCTTATCCGTTTTCAAAACTGATAGACTATTTCAATAAGTCTTCTGTGGACTAGAATTTGTACTTTATGCGTACGGATATAAGATCCACAAGTCCAAGTCAAATCCAAGTAGTAACTGTTTATTATTTATAAGTTTTACGACAGAGGGGAAGCCGCGCCCAGGAATAGACGTGGATTATGTCGGGCTTCTAAATCGAAGTTCACGGCTAAGACTCATATTTATTGTTATAGTGTAAGTGAGTTTGTACTTCAATGAATGAATTTCATAATGGCCGTTGTTTTACCTGGTTTTGCTGGGTTTATATTTAGCTGAAGTAAAAATGCATAATAAATACGAACTACAAAAAGGGCTGTGACATACGGATGGACGAACAGAGAGACATGACGAATCTATAAGTGTTCCTTCTTTTACCAGCTACGAAACCCTAAAAACAGTCTCTTTTCTGCTAGTAGTACGTAAACCCTTTTCTTAACCCTATCGCTGCAGCAATAAACTTTTAGACAAGACTGAACTTGACTTGAGCCAGCATAACCAGAAGGAGACCTCGCACACAATATCGCCTTTCCTTGAGGTTCCACCCATTGGAGTAGAAGAGGGAAGGCTAAAGCGTCTGTTTATCAAGTATGCAACTAAGTACGCATGTGTATGGGCGTAGTCATCATCTTTTTGTTTTCACTATAAAAAACACAACCATCTGAGAAACGCGTCTGTCTGTACACCAACATTTGGCCGACAAAGCAGCCCACGAACCATGAAGGGGTTTATCGTCCAGGGCTGGGAACCCGCATCTGCTCCCGGGGAGCGACAGAACAAATTCGATCCGTCAAAACATCTCCCCCGGACGTAAAGCGATCATTACGGTCCAGATACGGCGGATAGGTACGTCTCTGTTTTTATACGCATATGACGCTGCGGGAATGAAAGAGTAAGTTACGTCGTTTTAAGGGTTCCGTACCTAAAATGTAAACGGAACCCTATTACTGAGCCTCCGCTGTACGTCGGTCTGTCACCAGGCTGTATCTCGTAAAAAAAAAATATCAGCCTTCTAGCTACCACGAGCTAGAAGGCTGATATTTTCTCAATACACATATACACATTTCACATAAATTGGACTTGCTAAATATTCAAATAAACCGCGATAAAACCCATTAAAGTTGTTTTATTGTGATGATTAATGAGTCATATTCGCGTTATGTTAGGACATGATTATATTATGATAAAAATAAGAAACACGTATTGGTTTGCAAAAAAATTGCATTGTGTTGAATGTACAAAATTAATGATAAATGATCTTCTATGGTATTAAGTGTGACCGCAGTGTAGCATTGTTGCGTTTCCTGCGTTTCGTGAGTTTCCGTTGGTCCGAGCAGAAGGGAGAAAGGAAGAGGGCATGTCTGTCTGCATAACAATTATGCGGATCTGTATAGGCTTCGGTCGTCATATACTCCAAGTAGAGCGCATGCCGCCAATACTAATAAAAATGATCTCAGTAATATCGCAAATTCATACAATTTATCACAAATATCACAAAGAATCTTGGCATCCAATTTGGATCCGAAGTACAAAGTACTTCCAAATTGTATCCAGTTATTCATCGAAATCATCCCTTGATCAGATTGTACTTCATATTCCTTTATTGGAACGGAGAAAATATTCAAGGGGATTGTATGAAACTTGATCAATTACTTAATAGATGTTCAAATGGGCGAAAAAATTCAATTTCCCGCCATGGACCCCGGGCAAATTGGGTCAGATCTATAACGGTCCTCAGGACCGTAAATCCCGAAAGTTCGAATTTCGAACAGTTACGGCCCATCGGCCAATCGGAAGAACGCTTATCGCCATCCAATGACACCGTCCTGATTACCGGCGCCGTAAATTCGAAAATGGAACTCAACTTTGTTAATTGGCGTAACGAGTAACTGTTGCGATATCGAAGCTTGTACATCTCGAGCCTATTCCGAATTTGAATTTATAGAAATTCAAATTTGGAATAAACTTGAGATGTTCATTATAATTTGAATCAAATTAACAATATCAAAATCGTATTTAAACGCGTGAATACTATACACCAATATGAATATAGAAATCAGTTGTTTGTTTGTTCGTTCCTTTATATATATGGTATATCTTCATCACCTCTATCTTCGTTATCATCATCATCATTATACCTTCGTCCACAGATAACAAAATCTTTTAAGAACTCAACAACAAATCTTCAAATCAAACTGTCTGTCTGTTCTATCTGATAGGTTTCATTTCATTTCATTTTATTACTTCTGATTTTTGGGAATCTGAATATGTTCATCTTCTGATTACTTTTTTACTCTACAGTGTAAGTGATATTCATCTTTTATTCAAACTTAAAATGATTAATTGGAATAATCCTCAACAGCGATTACGGCAATTAAACAGGGCAATTTACGTACAAAAGCCTTGTACGGTAATTGGCAGTATTAAATAGATTCCGGTTTATGGCGCCATTAAATTGAGCTGTTCCATAAACATTCGATTATCGAGTACACGTATCGATATCGACACGTTATCGATACATTAACTCGCTCCGTGACAAATGGCACAGGCGTGATACAACTCTAAATACTGACTCCAAGTAAGGGATTTGGCATTTATAGTGTGGACTTGTCAGAACTTTGATTACTAGCCGGCATCATCCGCTTAGATTTAGTTTCTGATGATATTAGATCTGTAACATAGTACTCAGAATTCAGATGTCTGTATTATCATCATCGTCAGCCGGAGCACGTCTACTGCTGGACATAGGCCTGCTCCATAGAGCGCCAAAGGTCACGGTTACGAACCTCTTGTATTCAGCGGCTCCCCGCCACCTTAACCAAGTCTTCGGACCGGTGGTCTCGGTTGAAGGCCGTCCAACACTCCGTCTTGCAATAAGCAGCTAGAATAGGTCTGACAATCGATTTACAAACATATCTAATATACAAAGAAAATTTCATAAAAATGGATCGAGCCGATACACAGGATAACAAATACAAGACATTTTACACAGCCATATTAGAACGACATCGGGGGAGGTGCTGGGCTAGAGAGTATTTTTCTCATTCTTGCCAGGTTCCAACTTAGTATGTATATTTTGGTGTGTGTTACCTAGATATTTACTATGGGGCAGACAGAGGCGGAACGAGAGAGAAGAGTTAGCTAATATGATTATTGCTCTTGACTGTGTCCGAGTCTGTGTCGTGTATGCGTGTGAATGCGCGACACGTATTTGTGTGTGTGTTTGTGTGCGTGTGTAGTGTGTGTGTGTGTGTATGTGTATATGTTACCTGGATATCTCGCGCTGGGCCGCCTGCAGCTTGCCGGAGAGGCGCGCGGCGTCGGTCTCCGCGGCGCGGGCCCGAGCCTCCCAGTCGCCGCGCGCGCGCCGCTCGCGCTCCACATCGTTGCGCGCCGCACCCTCGCGCTGTAAAAATACGACTGCGTTAGATTTGTGAATTTGTGACGTCATACTTTGCTATTTAAAACCAGATGTCATACATTGCTATTTCGTAAAGGATTTAGGATTATTCTACTTAAAACCATCATCATCATCTTTTATCGGTCCGCTATTAATAAACGCCAAGACCGCTGATTGGCTGCTACTCGCATCCTTCGTGAACTGGTATCTACACGGAGGTCGTCTTTCTATCTATCCACGGTGAATGGTCGACCAACACTTCGTCTTTCGAACAGCTTTCTTAAAGCAAACACTTAAAACTTAGAGCCTTTCCTCCAGAACATATTTTCTACCTAAAGACATGGCCTGGGCATTAGAGATCAGTTATCTCTTCAGATCAAATATAAGCGAAAGTAACTTTGAATTCAAAATTTCGTTAGGGCAGGGAAAATATGAGTTGGCGTCATCAACATACTACATAGCTTGGAAAGCGGAGGTGATCGTAGCGCCACTTGTGCGTGTAGCGGTTTTGTCACCGCGCGTAGTGGCGCTACAAGTGTGTGCTAATAAATACAGGTTATTTTTACTTGATACTTATAGTACTTTACTTTTACTAGGGGATCTGATGACGGCTTGTTTTTTTTCTACCAGACGTTATATGTGTAGAAGCCACTTAAAAATATTTCGGCGACCGTATTAGGTACAATTTATCCATCTTTTTACAAAGGCAAAATTAATCTCATCATTAAAGCCTATTGTACCTACTTAATTACGTTGACTAAAGTCCTTAAAAATACTTGTCAATCACAATTTAGGTAACAAATCTTAAGTATTTATGGAAATTGATAGCATACAAAATATATTTCCTTCATAAGATCACGTTTAAAGAATATGATTGATTTTGATCGACGATAATCTTGACCTACACTCGAACGCCAACCGTTGATAATACACATTACATAGTTACCTAACAAAGGCCCGCCATAACTGTAACCTGCACAAAAGCTATCGCATATCTAATAATATGAGAATAAATAAGCAAGCGACCCCCGAATCGCTTCAAAGAGCTGAAACGTGCTCGTGTGACGTCACAAATGGCGGACGTGGCGAAATTGGATTTTTATCGTGACGATAAAGTATCCACCGCCCGTCAGACGCAGGGCAGTTGCTCCTGCGATAACCAATTGAATATTAATGCGAAAAACTTTATCGTTCCACCAAATTTCACCTTTCATCTTTTTTTTTAATTCAGACGTATTACGATTTGCCAACAAGACTTTTTGCCAGTCGCCAACCTTAGCACACTTAGCGCTAATTATATATTTAATTATTCGAATGAAATTATTTTTAACTAGCTGCGGAAATAAAAGAAATGGAAGTTTTCTATGGCTTTTAGTTTTAGTCATCCAAATATCTGTTTAATTTACTACAACTGTGTTGCCTCCTATAAGATAGATGGCGCAGTAAAGTTTGGCCCGCTACAGCACGCGCCGAACATAATTATCAGAACCACTAAATGTGCTCCAATTAATGGGCCAAAATAAACATTAGCATTTGCCATTAACGCTATCAGAGCGTTACCTGCAGTTTACCGGCTTTACCGAAGATTTTATCTCGCGCTTGGCCTATGTGATGAACTTAGAGCGATTAGTAAAACAACAAGTATATAAAAAGTTAAATTTACTAACTAGGAGTTCCCTTGTTCCTTACAATCTGGTCAACAGTTTCTAAATATTACATATCGACGAAGATGTAAAGAACGAAGTGGAGAAGAAGAAAAAAGAATATGTATTTAAATTTAATATAAAACTTATAATATACATTTAATAGAGCAAACATATTCTCAAAATTTTGTTAGCAACTTAAGATTTAACCTACTAAGTACAAAATATAAAAAATTACAGATTTTTTAATCAAGCAACTGAAATGAAAAAGATTTCTTACTATCATTTTTTATTTACGTTTTCTTGCAATTTATATCATAGGTTTTCAAGTTTATCGGTAAAGTAAATCGGTATCGGTCGTTTCTATGGTTTTTGAAAATATCATTCCTCTCATGACGATAATTGTAATCGAATCGTACTTGTACGGATACTTCAATGACTAAATCCGCTGACGCTTGTGACCAAAACACTGTCCTAACTTAGCAACTTAAAGTTTGATGAAGTTTTAATTGAAAATTAGTCTTGGCCGTATCTTGGCTGCCTCAGTTCATTTGGTCCCCGTAGACCGGAAGGCGAAACTAAGTTTCTGTATGCAGGAGTAATGAAGAAAAATAATGCCCAGACTACGTGTCTGAGATTAAGGAGCCATCATCACCAGGCTGACCAAAACCAAAACAAAAACAAGCAATCCATTAAATCGACGTCGGTGGTCATTAAATGGCTCAGTGTTAGTTTACACCTTTTTACTATGAAACGGCCTAAAAACCACCAAACAAAAATAAAGAAGAGATTTATCAGCATTGCAATTGACTCGTGTGGCTAAGTTTTATAAATCATCCATATATGTACCTACCTACTCACGCCGCCAAATAGGGACTACAAATTGCCACTTCGTAGTAAGTCCTTACACACCTTTCGCTTTAACTCCCTCATACATTTACTCATGGACTTCCGTAAATCCATATATGTCATCAATAACAGCTATCCATTAATAAATATCCAAGACGTTCGCACGACGCATGTTTCGTCTCACGCCAGTCTATTCCTAGCCGAAGCGAAAATACACACCATAGGTAATATTACTTGCCCAGCCACGCCATATTCGATATATCTATATTGTATGTATACTATCCTTTTAAGGAGAATTATCAAGCCTTTTTTGGGCACGATATAGTAAAAGGAACGCAATCGCCTAATCCTATTAGTTTTATAAATGCCAAAGTATGCATGTGTTATGCTTTCACGCAAAAACTACAGCACGGATTTGGATTAAATTTGGCACTGGTATAGATCACAATCTAAATTATCATAGAAATACTTTTGATCCCGAAAAAAAATGGTTCTCTTGGGATTGATGTTACGCTGGGGCAACAGCGTGGCTCTGCAGCTAATTAATAAAATGCGTTTTATTGCATTTAATATTTGCGTAAATTTGACACGTGAAAATTTTACTTTAGCAGATTACATTTTATCATTTTATTATTAATTAAAAACGGACAATGCAATTTCACTTGTTTCGTTTTTGAATATTGCAATATACAATTGTATATTATAATTACAATTGTATATTGCATTATTCAAAACCGAAATTGTAGTTAAAACTAGACATTTAGTACAAGAGAATTGGTCTTCAATGCTTTTTCTCTTGTGAAGGTAGCATTGATTGTGCTTTGAGTTATATACCTACATTCATTTTAATATTCATATTTTTTAGAACTAAGTTAAAAAAGAGGCAAGAAAATTCAAGAAATAAAAATAAAATAATTTTAGAACATGATTAATTTCATGTTGTTAAAAATCTGTAATCAATATTTGACGAAATCCAATTTTTTAACAATAGTTTTATTTATAGATATTTCGATATACGCTTCGAGTGTTATTCATATATTTTGTCACATAAAATTTAATTGAAACAAAACTTTCATAGCGACAGACGGAAACAAAAGAAAATGACCGAAACGGTTTCCTCCCTAGCGAAACTTGTTTATTTGACGACGACAAAACGCTAATGTGTTTTTTAATTATTCAAACGCGCTGTAACTGTGGATGTAGGTCGTGGCCACTGAGCTCAATATATGGATAGATGGTACAGAAGAATATCAAAAATATGAAGTATGATTTTAGATTCTGAGGTGCTGATTACCAGAGTCGTCGGACGGATTCACCAGTACCTCAGAATAGGGATAATATCGATAGTTTAATTATAAGCTAATGCGCAATAATGGATAACATCATAAATAATATCAAAAATATCATAGCTGACATTAAGATTATTTCAGCATTAGAGAAGCTCTGGTGTTTTTTCAAAGGCGAAGCCTTATGTTCTTGTAACAGCGGTGTATGTTGTCAGCTATTCATAAGTGTTGAGATCTGTGGTCGTGGCACTGAGATAAGTTCTGATACACGGCAAATGTGTAACTGAAGAGAGCGCGGCGCTATGAATACATTGCTTGAATCGACCGACATGACAGAAGTGACATGATTATCATTGCAAAGTTGCTTTTACTCGGAAACGTTCCGGCACGTTTTGTGCAAGCTTTTATTGAACTTGCAATGTTAGTTTGTGTGTTTAGGTCAAAGGTAAGCTGAAGTTGACCTACTTTCCCTAGAGCTATCCTGTCCAATTGAGTTGACATTTACTAGTTCAATATTATATGTATGTATGTTTAGAGGAATACGTTTTTTTGGGATAGGATAACTATATGAACAGAGAAAACAGTGTGTGACAGCTCCTGCATGCGATTGGAGTTTAGTCCTATAAGAACTAACATGACTTTGAAGTTAAAAGAGCGCATAGACGTAAACGACGTAAGTGCCGTAAAGCGTTATTCTGTTAAGTTACTGTTTCACACGATTTTACTACTCGTATTATTTTTATAAAATCATCGTTCCAAAAGCAAACTACAAAAAACGAATATCACTTGAGTTAACATTTATATATTTTCGTCGCAAGTGTGTTGTTACAAGTATTAAATGGTGCCCTTTCCGAACGGTTTCGGCTTCACCTGTCAACTTGACAGTTGACAGCCATGTGTCAGCCTACCGTACAACCCCACGCCTACAACTCGATATTCATCTATTTTCGACGTGTCCGTATTTCATTTTGTCCACCGATGTTTAATATTAAATGATGTTAGTCAAAGCAATTATTATAAGTGAAACGTCAAATAAATAAATCTTTGTGTTACTCAAAAAAAGATAAGAAGCATGACACAATAATTATGACTAGTAAAATATGTATATGAAAATTGTGTTGGGTAGAAAAAAAATATCACCCAACTGCAGAAATATCCATTAGGTATTTCAGTTCCAACAGAAAAAAACATTATAGTCACATGAATTAGAAATTTTTAATAATATTTATATTCTTCAAAAATCTATCTAAAAATAAAATATGGTTGTAACATTTGATTTTTGTTTCATTCTTCTTATTTTACTTAATTAAAATAGATAGTAATCTACTACGGTAGTCCAGGATGTATTAATTCCTAATAACGCAAACTAGATACTTATTTAGAGGTACCTAACTATTTTGTTACGAAATATACCACTTAAGACGTTTTCTACTAGATAAATTATACTACTCACTCCACACAGAGTCCTTTCAGATTATTAATAAAGCCGTTGAAATACGACGTGGATAATATAAATATCTAAGTAACATCAAGAGCGCCTTGTCGAGTGAAGACGGCAGTGATTGATTGTCTAACTTTGTGAAGAAACATGATATATATCTGTTTATATTAAAAATGGCCGTTAAACTCAAAAAATTACTCGCCGCTTGATTTATTACTCGTTTGTCCTTTTTAACCAAGTGTTGTATCTGTTATTCTTTAATGTCTCTAACAGTGCAGTATATTACATAATTTAATAGCACAAGTGTAGTTATAAGTAAGGAGGTCTAGAACAAAATGGAAAAAAGAACGATTAGGGTACTCTTGTAGAGTCTACCAAGTAAGTATAAAGCTTATGCAATATTTCTTCAGAAAGTTATAACATTCATACATTGAACACGCGATAAAATTAGATTCACTTTAGTCATCTAATAACATACCTTAATCCTTATATCTATTTTAAATTGTCTTCAAAAATAAACACTTATTTGGTGCAAACATGCATGTTTTTTTTTTATTTATTTATTGCAGGCAAATAAACACTTTTCGATACGAAGAAGCGCGTTATTTATTCATTCCCCTTAGCAAAAGTCACGTGACCTTACGTCTGACAATTTGCATACAATATTGAAACACATCAAACAGCCCGGCCGCGAAAAATTCAAAAGACCCTCCTTAATTTAAAGCCAAACATCCCTTATTGACAACTACCCCACTTAGGTATCACAGTTTACTTAGGCGTTAGGTATTAAATGCTCCCCTAAAGGGGGACACAAATATACAAAGTTGGCAAATATTTGACAAACGTATTACTCCGCTTGTAGCTCAACAAATTTGGTGAAGTTGGATAAATTATAGGTAGTTGGGACTACTGGCGTTATGTGCGGACTTAACTAGAGAGAAAGTTCAATAACAAGCATTTCTGTAAATAGATCGAGTGAAACTTGTAAGTTTATTACAGATTTACAGTCCAACTGATCAAGCATCACCAACGTGCCTTCTGCTAGCATAACATATTTGTGAAGTTATGAATATGACACAAAGTCAAATCTAAGGACTAAGGTAAGGACGTTTGTTGTCTTCTGAACACGCTGCATGGCTTACACATAAAATAAAATACAGAAACTTTAAATGCATGACGAAACATTGAAAATTCACGTTATATTACAAAAAATAACGGTCAAGTCATCAAATCATAACCCAGCAGGCTTATTTAGAAAAAAAAGTAATATTAATTCGAGTTTTCGAGTTTCGAGTAATATTAATAGTATCCCACTAGCAAAATCACACCAAAACCACTTCACACTGAAAAGTGACAGCTGTGCTGTCGTGTTTCGTGCGGTGTGTAAGTAGCCGGTGGCCCGTGAAGGTGTGAGGAGAAAGGAAGCGCATCTGTATGGCCTCTATGCGATGTCTTTGGGCGGCGTCGGTAGTCATAAAAACGGCTCAGACTGCTCGTTTGCCCCCTTATACCAAAAAAAACACTAGCAAATTATGAAATACAAATAAGTATTGATTTTTACTCCTTTTTTTACAACTACCCTTCCTTCCAACATGTTGATGACGTCACTGAGTGACGAGAAATGTCGCCACGCGCCCGGCACGTGGCGTCTTATCCGCTAAATTAGGTAGGGCCCATGGGAACCCTTTACAAAATGTTTGCATACGGTCAAAACAAAGCACACCCTGAAACAAATTGAGGATGCTACTGGAAATTATGAGGCCGTTTTGCAGGAGTCTGCGTACCTCAAACGATCAAAGGCGGCTGTAAAGTTGGAAATTTAAATTTGGAATGTTCCTGATTTGCTTTTTTTTTTCAGTTTGCATGTGTCAACGGAATTTCAGCATGAACAGCCTTAGCCGCACGAAATGATATATTTAAAAATATTTTGGCTATCCTTTTCAAACCCACGTTTTGAAACCTATCGCACGTAGGTATTATATCTAGATTCATTAAACATCAGAGGTAATTCTTTCCATTATTAGGTATAACTTATTAATTGCTATCAAAACTAAGTGCAGAAGATAGCCATATTATTATTACCAACGAAGGGCAAGCTACAACAAGCCTATATATATATATTATATATATATATTATTTGTACTTCATACTTGCCACCCCAGTTGCATTAAAAGCATACCGCCCATATGGCCAGTTGGTATAAATAATACAATAAACAATTGCATGGGATCGAACCGGTGACCCCTCGGTAATCTCCTTTATGTAATCTAATGCGAGGGATTTATCGAAATTTAATAAATCAATGCAAGATTAACGGCGCTTTTTTGGAATCAGCGAAAATAGTACTCCTGATTTGTATTCCCTGTATTCTATTTTTTGGGAGAACATTCACTTTGGCAGTCGATCTTTCTGATAACAAATTATACCTGCATTCACCGCCAAGGACTATATTATATACGTAAGGAATCTTTGGATTTTTAACCCCTCTACCTCCATGCTAAACTCATTTACTACTTATAAAAATTTAATTGATGTCTTGTCATAATTGTCTTGGTAATCTGTAATGTTTTGGCCGAAATATCAAACTCGTCGCCTTATTATGCAATATTGAGATTTTTCAACACATATTTCATGATTTCTTTAGCATGTTTCAAACATTTTCCTACAAACATCAGTTGTCTCCGCCGTTAGTACGCAAAAATATAATAATTGCAGTCGTTCTAACGCTATGGGCGTATATGAAAGTGTGAATCAATTCATATGAAACTCATAGTAAGAAAGATCCTTATTTACCTCACTAATATTACCTACAGTTACCTTATAACATCAAATTCATTTAAATATACATATATACATATATGCTTGATAAAGCTTATATCAAACGCAGTCTATAATCACGGAACGATAGAAATAATCCATAGTTTCTAAGCGAAACCGCGCGACACGTCTAGCAAGAACACCTTACCGTTAAAGCGAATCCATTTCTGCGGTATTTCTCCATCGAATCAAAAATAAAATCCAACAAAATTCTAAAATAGAATCGCACGAGATGCACGGATATGAAGAATGCGTTATCATTATTCCGAGATGAAATCGCATCGGCTGATCGCATCTGAGTTCCGCGGCTGTAGTGGTTCGAGTACATCGAGCACCTGTTTTTTTTTGCGACAGACATGTCGAGTTGCCAGGATTTTAAGAGCACACAATTATTACGGATTTATGTCATTAGTTTTGCTTACGTGTGGTATGGCTGTAAGTGTATGTTATAGTAGAAGAAATGTTATACTTAGGTATATTTAAGTTACATATACCGTTTCGAAATTGTCTGAAAGATGTCCAAAGACCAAAGCTGGTTAAAGTTACTAAAATACTCATCCATAAATGATATCTTGGTAATTACATGTATAAATTATTAGTTATACATAAATATTTTTAGTTTTTCGCGACTTTCTTCACTTTTTTTTTCACAAATTCTAAAATTCTAAAAGCTTTTATGTAGAACATACAACATTGCAGCTGCTATGTTATTAATTAGATAATAAGTATATTTGCCTACAAATCTGTTCACACAGAGGCAATCTCAAAGGCGAGCGTTTGACTGAATCATAATGGCTTCCAAATATCATTTTCGTCTTCAATATCATCATTCGAAATGTCAACATTATTACCTATTTGATGACTATTTGCTGTTTTGTAGCTGCACTAAGAGGGAATTACGAATATCAAAGGATGTACGAACTGGAGCCCATTACACACGGACAAACCACACGACCCTCGATTGAACCGGAGGGCTAATTATAGTGAAATGGCTGAAATCTGACTAGGGATGTGCCGATATCGATACTCGACAATTATAGTGAAATGGCTGAAAGCTAACTAGGGATGTGCTGTTATCGATACTCGCCCATTTGGAAATCAATCGGAACATTATATCGTCTCAACGAGGAAAACCACAGTCAATGGTGCGATGCATTTATAAAATTTGATGTACTGATTTGAACATTATGGGTATTTATGGTTTATTTGATGGTTATTAGTGAAATGTATGATGTGTGATGTAATGAATATCATTGTCCATAAGCAACTGCGTAACCATTTATATAATTACATTCGTTTGATTCAGACAGAATACCAACATACAAGGATACCAAGGTAGATTTATATAGAAAAGTTACAGCGATGAAACTATAAGCAAATTTTAAGACTGTTTTAGACATTGGTGTTCCTAGTTAAAAGTAATAAACAGGGACAATTATAGAGCAGATGGCAAAAGGAACAACAAGATTAAATTACTAAAAGAGATGACCGGATTTTATACCTTTACGGGTATAAAATCGTTGTGAATTCTAAACGCAATGGAACGAGCAAATAAATTTAAATACAGTTGCAGAATGCAGTTGCCGGTGTGCAAATTATGAGTTTAATAGCATCTAGAGCGGCGGTTTCTAAACTTTGTGCTTTGTAGACACCCTTACTGTGATATTGGTTTTGGTAAGAACTATTGTTATTTTCGTTTTAATTTTAAGAATTTATATTATATGTGCCCCGCAGTTTCACCCGCGTTTAATTTCTAAGAAATCCGAATAAACTTTAACACCCTATTTCACTCCCTTAGGCGTTGAATTTCTAAAAATATACATCTATCTGCATGTCAAATTTCAGCCCGCTCCGTCCACTGATCCGGGCTGCGCGTTGATAGATGACTATGTCACCTTTGAGTTTTATAGATACTTCAAAATGTTTATTCAGCTTTGACTGAATTCTTGAGTTCCAGTAGTCGATATGGTCTATACCGACTACTAGAACTTAACTTTGGGTATGAATGATCTACTAGACCATTTCTCTAATAGGAATCTCTTTAGGATTCTAATTACAAATATTTGACAGCAAACGCTCAAATTAAATATAACCAAACAATATCAGCACTACATTCCACAACATAAAGTACCTACTATATGATAATTTGTCAAATACATTTAGGATCTTCCAATAAGTTTTCGCGATCAATTTTTACCTCACCCTATTAAAATAGACAGAAAAATATTTGCATATTCTGCTACATATTTTGCTTTCAAAATCACTTACTTATTCCTTAACTAAAACTATCCATTTCGTGACAGTGTCTGTAAAGCTTTTTGCGAGGCACTTTAAATCCTTTACCTTTGTGCATTCAAATTATAAAGAGACACTTCCCTTCGTTCCTTCACTGAAAGACTTTATTCCATTCTCCCATTATATGCGTGCGTATACAACACCATCAAAATGCACCCAAAAATATTCCCATTAAATCATAACTCATTTCCCCCACCAAGTTTGGAAAATCCTCTCTAAGTAGAACACTAACGGTTTAAAGTAGAGAGGACAGGAAAAACACTATTTACTAAGATCCCGCTCTGAGGGTTATAATCCCAGGAGAGTGGGTAGCGTCAGCAGAGACAGTCGTAAATTATACATTTACGAGTGATATTTACTACCGCAGAGTATCGATAACGAAGGATAATAAAACGAATATTATGTTTTATGGCACAACCCTACGCTTTGACTAAGCAACTGGAGATTTTTTGATCAAATTCATGTTAACGTGTTGTCCCTTATTTACTACCAACAACAGCAAATGAGGCACTCCGTATTACCCCGTTCTTTGTCAGTATTAGTTATAAGTATAACTTTTCATTGTTGTATTTTTATATTTGGTTATATAGATACGGTTTCATCTATCTATAAAAGGCAAACCTGACTGACTTATATCGGCGCAGAGCCGAATCTATTGTACCTAGGTGGCCCATGGAGGTGGGAGGAGAAAGGAGGGCAGCGCATCTGTATAGCCTCTATGCGGATGTTTGTGGGCGTCGGTAGTCATGAAAATGGCTTCGGCTGCTCGTTTGCCCTCCTATATCATAAAAAAAACCTACCTAGAAACTTTAAATTTGGTATGGTGATCTTTTTACGATGTAAGTGGTTTTTTGTAATTTAACCACTAACACTAACACTAAGAGAGTTGCAATAGGGGCTGAAGTGTATAATCATATGACGCGAGTGATACTACGGGGAGCAGCTAGTATAAAGTACATGTATTAGAGGCCAATATCGAATAAGCTACGTTGATTTAATAACTGTCATGAACTTTGAATTAATCTATCTATATATATAAAACTCAAACGTGACATAGCCAGCTATCAACGCACAGCCCAAACCACTGGACGGATCAAGCTGAAATTTGGCATCCCGGTAGATGTTACGACGTAGGCATCCGCTAAGAAAGGATGTTTAGAAATTCAACCCCTGAGGGGGTGAAATAGGGTGTTGAAGTTTATATAGATTTCTTAGAAATTAAGGGCGGGTGAAACCGCGGGGCACATCTAGTGTTTTTATAAATATAATAGCAGAATTATGATCGTAGATCATTAGGTCATCAGATCAATATTAGGTATGAAAATAAAAAACCAACAAATTTGAAATAAATAATATAATGCACTTAAAACTTTTCAAGCACTAACTTACAACACGATTAAATATTGTTGTACAATATTGAATCTCAACACTTTATAAGTTAAGCGAAAAGGTTATATTGTTAAAGTTCGAATAAGATAAATCACGTTTGCGAAGATTTTAATAGTGTTTAAAGTTTGCCTCTTAAATCATGCCGGGGCCGTCAGACATGGGAACTGCATTACCCGAGCCTCAACGATGGGTTTTTAAAATGGCTGTGTCTCGGGATATAGTCTATGGTTTTATATTTAAAAACTATTGTTTATGGATTTTTTAATGCATGTATCTCGAAATAATAGTCTATTATATAGTTTTCTACATAAAACATAATTATTGTGTATTTAGTTTTATGATAGAGGAGGGCAAACGAGCAGCCGGAGCCATTTTCATGACTACCGACGCCCACGCATAGAGGCTATACAGATGTGCTGCCCTAGACAGGGCTAGGGTTGAACCGGTGGTAGATGAAAATTTTTGACGTTCAAAAAGCAAAATAATTCAATAGAATTATTTCTCGAAAATATTGAATAAAAATATTTTGATTTTTTTTTGAATAAATAATATTAAAGAGTGTATAATAACCGTAGTGTGCTTATATTAAACGGTTACTTTAACTGTGATCATCTGAGTTCTAAATAATATCAGTTTCATCTTACCTTTAACAAGTTACGCTTAGAATATAGCAGACGTAGTTGCCAATAGTTATAAACTGGCTGCTGACGGTACGGCCGAAGTTCGAGAGTGGCTTAAACAAGGGAACTTCGGGCAGTCACAGCACGGATGGCTGGCTGTTTTTAACGAGCCCGCTGATCAGCAGAGACAATGCTTCTATTTGGCTTAACTAATTGATCATTTGTATACGTTTAAAGTAATTCAAATTCAGAACTCCACCAACCATAGACAAAGATTCTAAATTTAAAAATGTCATATTCGAAACATGACTCTAAAGTTTTCTCAAGTACATTTGTTTAAAAATAATTCAAATTCAGAAATCTTCCACCCATAAATGAAGACTAAATTTAAAAATATCACATTTTTAAACGTAATATTAAAAGAGGAAAATTCTCAAGTTCTTTGTATATTTTTAACAGTATTTTTCCTAGATAATAAGCTGTGTCGTGACTCGTGATTTACAAGGAGTAAAATGAAAAGAACTCAATTCTTCGCGCAAACATCGTAAGAGACTGTCTCGTTGCTGCTGCTGCATTCAACCCAAGTTTATCTATCAAAAACTTTCTACGAGTTTCATGGTCTGAATAGGCCATTGACTTCATTGGGTGGACAATAAAGAATGATTTCCTTTCTCCAGTCCAACTAATGATATTTTTTCACCTGCAATTTTTTTGGGCCTCAATAGGTGTCTACTTAACTTTCCATTAACGTCACAGTCATATCAATCAGAAGCCATTGAACATTCTCCACAGAGTTTTTATAGGCACCTAAATTTTCTGTGCCTCAGAAGTTACATCTTAACGCTTTAATTAATTATTAATGTCATAATGATATGAACATATAACATGGATATATTAGCGTCATAGTAATATCACACATAATAGAATTAAAGCCACCGCACACATGTTACTTTTAGCATCGCAGATTCGCGATTTAAACCTTTTTAGGAGCTGAATCTAGCGACCTGACGTTTCCCAGCGCACACTTAAAAACGCCGAACGCGGCGATTAAGTAAGACTGCGAGTATCGCATCGTATACGTATCAACCATCGTAGCAGTCTCGAAATCGCGCGATTCCGCTACAGCGACTGAACGCAGAGAGTCACTAAATGATGTGGCATCGATGCACTCGCAAAATAGCCGATCGTCGCTGCTAAAATTGTCGTGTGTGCTTTGGCCCTTAGTCAGAAACATTGTACATTTACCACTGACTTTTTATACCAGCACCCTCTCCTAGGGGTGACTGTCGCCATTAGACATACGCGGTACATCACAAGGGTGTGTAATGGTTGGGCCACTTGGCACCCGCGCTAAAAACAGGTACTTACGCGGCTGCTCTTGAACGTCGCTTGTCGCGGATTTTAAACGCGTGTATTGATCTCGAGTGGCTACATTTTGACATAGGTATGTACCTACACGACGTAATACTGGGACAGTCTATTTAATAATACTAAAACAAGAGTGTGATAAAAACTTCTACTATAGAAAAGTTAACTTTAGTTTTATTAGTATAATAAGACAAACTTGCAGTTGATGGCCTTTTGTTAACAACCCACGTCCAATCCAGATGTGTAAGCCCTTCCCTCCTCACCTCCAATAGGCCTCTGGAAACTCACGTTCCGCTAAATCATATGTATTACTAGCTGCGCCCCGCGGTTTCACCCGCGTAAATTTCGATTTTGTGGAAAAAAAAAATCATCCCATAGCATCCCATAGGAAGATTTTTTCTTGATAAAACTATGCTATGTTTTGCTCTATGTGTGTGCCAAATTTCATGAGAATCGGTTCAACAATTTTTGTGTGAAAGTGTAACAAACAAACAAACAAACAAACAAACACACATACAAACTTTCGCATTTATAATATTAGTAGGATATTGCTAGAGACTACACAACCCATGGGAACTTAGAACTAACTGGATTCATTTGGTATTAAGTATGCAGCAGCTTTCCCCTGTAATCGTGAAGCAGTATACAATACCTATACAAGTATGCGGTAGGTGTAGCTTACCTATATGGGGTAAAATTAACAACTACAATTTTTGATTATTCGGCACGCAGCGCGACGGTAAACAAATCAAAAAGTGATCAATATGCACCATTTAATGTACCGTGCACCATAATAAATCCACGGGGGTCCGCAGTCACCATAAAACTGTCGCCGATATATCTGCTTAATGTCCTCGAGAGATGTACTGCGAGAGCAGCAGAACACCATGGACCATCCGTCACTACAGCACCATGCGTGTCATGTAGCTGAAGTTGTTCCATGGCTTATTTTGTATTTATATAATGAAGACACACGAGTGATCGGGGTTATTTGGTGACTATTACCAATGCATGGACACTTGTACGTTCACGCTTAACCTGTCCACCCAATGTGCTACATGCTTCTTACAAACTGCACGAAAAGCGACAGCAAATCCGTCTCTAAGAGTTAGTTTAGTTAGAGTAGTTAGACTTAGCTAAACTGCACACCACACCCCCGGGGGTGTGATGGGCATTTTAGCAAAGAGACAAGCTCTTGCTATATATAATAGCAAATAAATAAAAATCCATCGCATTGCTGTAAATTTGGAACTGCGTAATGTATTGTGACGCCTGTTCGTTTGCTAACACTAACTTTAAAACCTAAACTTCAATATATCAATATCAATATAATAATCAATAATCGTCCATTACTGGCATTTAATAAAATAATGATAAGACGGGCAGTCTGATCATAGATTAGTCTTCTTCAAGAATATAATTAGAATATAAATATAATATAACAAATTTACCTAAAGTGTACCTACGTGTTTACGTAGCTACACTTTATAGCTAATGTAGCTTTCAGACAGAAGTGTATAACCTGTCATATCTTCCATACGTAAGAATTTGAAGATGAAACGATGCGTCCTATGACCCAAGGGGATAAAACGTCAGCTAAATATGAAACTGCGTAGCTATGGCTGTTTTTAATGCGTTTCAAAAACTTGGAGAGCCGAGAAATCTGGAAATGAAAAGAGAAATTCGGAAACAGTAATGGCGCGAAAATCCGCTCCCCGGGGGAGTGAGGAAAATCGCGACATTACGGAATAAAATAGAGATGAAAACGGGAAGCTCGTGGTGAGTGATGTAAGATGGGTTCATGGGTTTTTTTATTGGAAAGGTACAATTGGTGGCGATTCCCGACGCCCACAAACATCGACAACGCTAGAAACTAGGTTACAGTTGCATTACTACGATTGCAGTTTAAGAAGAATGTCTCTAATTGTCATAATACGAGAGTAAAGTGATGATTTTGTTACGTTCGATCTTTACTCTGGTAGATAAGCCTATATATAGTTCTATCCGAGATATCTATTGTTTTTCTTTCTCAACTTTTTTCATTTATTTCTCAAGTTCCTTCTTTTATAAAAAAACTATTATTAAGTAGGTACTATTTATCACAGCGTAATATTGTCTACAATAAAATATACCTTATCCAGACATTAGTCATTAAAATCATTAGAACCGTCTTTCTCAAGAAGGCATGAAACAGACGAATTCATTTGCCCAATTATCAAAAAAAAAAAACAATTCTGTCACTCTAATGAGAGGACCGTAATCCTTGTACCTCGAACTGCGAGGAGGAACAGTCCTGCGGGTCACTGCGGCTTGGCACAGTTCCCGCTGTCGAACTTTTGTTCTATTGCTGTCAGCTTAATCTAATACAAGTTTATATCTGCGCACTTCATGGGATTACGGAGATTAATCTCCTCCCCTCCCCCCCTCTCGCCGCAGCGACCCAACTTTACAACTTTACTGTACAGTCATGAGCAATAATATACATATATACACTTTAGTACCTTGTCATAATTTGTATTTTTGAAATTCCTTCTTATTGCTTTTACTTATCAAAGAAAGTTATTGTGACAGGGTTCTAAAGTGTATACATATTATTGCTCGTGACTGTACATGTAAGTATACAGACATGGTCTATAATATATGTACACTGATTGTATACCTATACTTATGAATTCAAGTCTACTTTAATTGTATAAGGGAACAAACGAGCAGTCGGAGCTTTTTAATGACTAACGTCCATTCGATCGAACGTGTTGACTCTAAAGTGATAACTATACATTTCAAGGTGACCCATTGGATATTTTTTATAGCATAAGGGGGGCAAACAAGCAATCGGAGCCATTTTCATGACTACTGACGCCCATAGACATTCGCTTATAGGAGGGAGGACGAGGAAGGGGGACAACGTCAGATGCGTTAACGTCCCTCCATACGACACCGGCTACTTACATACCGCACGAAACGCGACAGCACACCTGTCACTTAACGCCGGTGTCGTGTAAGCGAAAAGTGCCGGTAGTGCCGGTCAAGTCGGCTATATGCATGCATGTAGTGTAGCACTACCTCTTATAAAACGCAGGCAATATGGATAATAATTGTGAGGATGTCTATGGACGTTAGTTAGTTAACAAAAGTCAGTTTGACCCTTATACTGTAAAAAATACAATCCTATAACCCTGTCGATCTAACTTGTTTCCAGCTATTCGCTTCGATATCAAACAAGGCGAAGGCGAACAATGCAGGGCGCACCCGGGCGCGACGGCTTGTCTAGATAACGCACATACTTCAGTCCTCATAATGCTTAGCTGTAAGTAATTTGAAGCGCCTGTCAACTATTGATTTCCACTAAACTTTTGGTGCGTGGTACAAGGAACAGGATACAGCGATATCTTTACTTTAAAAATTTTATTTTTATAATTTTTGGTCAATACCAATAATTTCAATCAACCTTTAAACTTTAAAACCGAACGACCTTAAAAACTTATCATATTTAGCTCACTGGACTACCACTACTCATGGCTTATTTAGAATTTTGCAAATTGTACCAGTAATTCCAGGGATTAGCGCGAAAAACAATAATTACTTTTCATTTTTAGCTTAGTGGCAGCACTGGTACCCCCCCACAAGTAGGAGGGGTACCAGACCCCCCACAAGTTAGTACTTGGTACCTGCGTGGAACGTGAAATTACTGGTCTGATTTGCAAGATTCTTTCAGAATTAGATAGCACATTCACCGAGGAAGGACATTTACGGAGGAGGGAAGCTACATACTACCACGCTATTACAAATATTAACGGAGTGAGCGGGTTAACCAGACGAAGACACATGTTAGTAGTAATAATCAAAGTATACCAACCCAAAGAAATCACATTTTCAATACCTTTTTAATGCATCAAATAAGTCTATCTAAACACTTGCACCACACCCCATCGGCACCCTACAAAAACAAAGTAGGGGTGGATTTGCAGAATTAAATAAAAAACGCGCCTCGCCGGACACCGAAATGGCGTCAACTCTGCTTTTAGGAGTTTTCCTAATAACGTTATTGGTAGTGTGTATTGTTATGAGGCTGGGGGAGACAGGGGACGCGGAGTTTGATTCGATAACAATAGCAATCAAAACCGGACGACTCTCGACTTGTTTATGGTAACGATGACTATTGTGTTGCCTGGACTAAAACGCTTATGATGTTTAGTCTGTCAATCTTTAATTCAAGAAAATATATTATTAACTTATACTTCTTCCTTTTGCATTAGTAGTGAAACATTGTTAAATTGTTAATTATTAAAATTGTTCTCTTGAAATTCCTGAAGAATAAATTTAGTCATTTTTAATTTCTAGTCTTGGACATAGGACTTCTTATGAAATTGTTGAGAAGACAATATATATACTTAGGAATAGTTATTGTGAACTAAAAAGTAAATCATTGGAAAGAGAATTTACTCTTTCTACAATTGTTGTTGGTAAGATATATTTTATACTCAGGAATAGTAATTTTAAATTAGTACACTATCCATAGAGTTTTAAAGCAAACCAGGAAACCATCAACTAGCTCCACCATTACCACAATTAAATGATAACCGACATCTGGGAGTCCGGACGTTGTTCTGTGGCATTGCGCAACCGGCGACAGTTTATTACAACTCGTAGTTAAGTGAAGGAGACGCTCAAACTATAGGTGGCAAAATGTATTCTAGATTAGTAAATTGGATTAGAATAATCGTTGGCGTGTCCGTGATCAACTGAGGGCTCGAGCGGAAGATCGGCGCTGACATCTATGCCAGCAAATGTCGAGCTGAGACCCGTTTTGTAAATCCATACTAATATTATAAAACTGAAGAGTTTGTTTGCTTGAACGCGATAATCTCTGGGACTACTGGTCCAAATTGAAAAATTCTTTCAGTGTTAATTAGTTCATTTAGCGACGAAGGCTATAGGGTATATACCATAACGCTTGTGTACGCGGGTTAGGCGGGTGAAACCGCGTGGCGCTGCTAGTTCAATATATATTGTATTTGGGATTGTTTGTATAATGTATCTATTCAAATTAGCTATGTGTATATGTATGGATTTTGCAAAATAAATGGTTTATTTATTTATTTATTGTTATTTGAATATAAAGGCCTCGAGAGCTCTTTCTCTCTCTTACATAGATTTAAGAAGTAGTGCAATTGCTGCATTGCAACCGAATTTGGCCGAGACGATAGGAAGATGAAGGTGGTCGCATGTAGCGTTTAACATAATGTGTTGTTGCTGTGTGTTGCTAGTAGCCTAGAGCCCAGGGATGGAATGAACGCTACGCTTTTGCATCACTATTTACTTGGCGGATATTAATAGGCGTTGGTACTCATCAAATTACTCCGATTGCTAGTTTATCTCCGTTGATATAAAAAAGAACAGTTTTAATATGCAGGGTTCTTGAAAGACGCTTCAAATTATTAAGAGAATCGAAACTACCTGCAAAAATGATCTACTTAAACTCTATAGTTGAGTTGTCTTACAAACAATATCATAATTCACTGAATCAATCAATACCACTAAATCACAGCCAGTCAGCGTCCGATTATATATAACGTATCAGGCATGTCCATGTAAAACTTACCCTTTCTATTTACAAATGTAATTCATTGGCGTATCCATGATGCATGACCAGAGCCAATAACAGAATCGCCCTCCGCTGCACATGGCTTGGACAAGCGGAAATAACCCTATGTTTTATTTATGACTCAGCCGTATAATGTATCGATTTGGTTTTTCACATTTTAAAAGATTGATGTTTTAATGGATCAGCACATCTCCTTGATCTAGGGGTAAGTATTCTGTCGTAGGTTAAATAAAAAAACCATGACATCAAACCATGTTGGAAATGGATACACTCAAGATGAAAAACAAAAATAGCTATTGTCTTTGTCAAATAGAAATCAAAATTCTTTCATTTTGATTTTTATTTACGTAAGCTTCGAGATACTTTTTTATCAACATAACTGCAATAATTCCAAATGTTCATGATATCAGATATAAAAGTTTAGAAGTTAAAACTCCTAAAGACAATATTCACCATAAGTCAAATAAATATAAATTACTTGAAAATAAGAACAATCGCTATATTAATCTATCGTAGAATAAATTCAACATTCTAAACGTGCTCATTTTACTTATACCTTTAATAAAAGAAAATTGTCAACAGAACAAGATTAATGAACATTGTATTCCATTAATTTATCAGATGAATAGTCATAGCAAAAAGCCAGTGGCGAGTGAAGCCCTAATGCAATTAAATGCGTTTGACAAGACTAATCTGCGAGTGACAGCCCCGATAGCTCGTGACGTTTTATTGGACGCGCAATACTTTGATCTTGCCGCTCCGCGTTTACTATTACCAATTAGATACAGCGTGTGATGCGAGGCGCGTGCAGGGTTGTCAATTTGCACTTATTAAATATTGAAGTCGCTCACATTGTTACGATATTAGAGAACAACGATATCATAATTCAAAGGAGCTTTTTCTGCGTTTTTACTTTTTAGATATTACATTTCATAAATGAAAAGTACATTTTATATCATGAAACCAAATTTATATTTTACATGGACATTATAATACAGCATTCGTATCATAATATTGTTTTCTTTGTAAAGCGAGCGGAAGCGTTTTATACGTATGAATTTAAAAATAGATAAATTTGAATACGATCCATTAGGATCATTAAATCGTATTGAAATTCAGATCCTTAAAAAATACCTATTATTTACTTAAAAAAATAATCAACGCTAAGTATGATTATATGGTCCATCGCCATTTTAATTTATTCTTTTTAATCCACTACTGACCTTAAAATAATCTATGTACCTACTATTCAAACAATAAATATACCTATTTAATTATAATCGATAAATGGATATAGAAGATATCACAAATCAAACTGCACAGTTACTTCAAACATGTCTCCAAATAAATCATTTTAAGCCGAGTCAGTGGGGAGACCGGGGTAAAGTCGATGTTAGATCGAGTAATCGAATATCTCGTATTTGAACGGATATTGAATTTTGGCGCGCACATTCCGGAAGCACTAGCTTGCTCCTAAGATTTCATTGCGGGCCTTCTGGCGCCAAACTTTTTATCGTGTTTACATTTTGTACAAACTATTTATTTTAACCGACAGACGAAATATTTGTTGATAAACATGCCCAGAACATAATCTGAACGAAAACTTTGTTTGGCGGTTTTTCATGTTCTCTTTTTTTGTTTCTCATGTTTTTGTTTGTCTAGAGTTTCATAATATTGTGTCTTAGCATTTTGTGGTTAAAAAAGTATTGTTTTTCATCATCATATATCTTAATAATTAGAGAGTGGAGATATAAATCAATTTACAATATTATATACACTTAGTTTTATAATAATGCATGCGTGATGCTGCAGTTGCCTATTTAACAATTTTTTTAATACTCTCATGTGTATTGTACTCGTATTCCTATATTATAAATACAGTTGTTTCAATTAATTTCACAAATAATTTCAATATTCATATATATTATTTCTTTGATTATAACTATTGTTGTGATATTGTTTTTGATAAATTATTATAAGTAGAATACTTGAATTGTAAAATATTATGAAATAGGTGTTCTATATTGAAAAGTCAGTATGCGTGTTTATTTTACGATTTCATAACGTGATGGGATCGGTCGCGTGCGTGATGGATCGTGATAAACGATTGTCTTCGTGATACATTACCATCTGATGCGTGATGACTTACCAATTTCGTCAAGTAGATTTGCGATGATGAATGATTGCGCACGAGACGTGCGTGATTGGCGTTGCGTTGTGGGGATAAAACTGAGGGGACCGTGGGGCGGAATGAATTATGTGATTAGATTTTTATTAATATAAAATTTATGCAAATAGTGTGTGCTGGGTGTTAAGTTGGGGAAATTATATTATTTTGACGATAATGGTTATTGCTGATATTTTCTATTTTCTTGAAAAATATTGTGCTGACTTGACATTGTAATAATGATTATTTATTAGGGATTGTAATTATACAGTCTTGTGAATGTTATAAACGATGTGACATAGATAAAATGAGTAAAGATATTGTTTGATAAAATTAAGACACAAGAAGTATTACGTTAAGCAATTTATAGTTGAAGACGGTGAGTAATATTAGAAGCATTTATCAATGGTTTGTTATGGCGGAAAGTATAAGAAATTGAGTACATATAGCTAAAATATTGTTAACACAATAAACCGTAGTAAACTTTTGTTTGGCATGCCATACTTTTCCAAGTTCCGCCATAAACCATGGCAACACAATTAGCGGATAACGATAATGTTGCCATAGCCGCATCTAAATGAGTTATGGGGGGTCGGGAGG
>LUGF01006359.1:91022-108359 GCA_001625245.1 Calycopis cecrops
TTTCGGTGGTTCTCAGGAAGAGCTTTTGCCTCTTTAACAGTAAACGAAAAAAACTTCTTGCTAGCAAACGTTAGAATTAATGTTCTACATTAATTCTAACGTTTGCTAGCAAGAATTTGGTAAATCACATTTTAATATACATCTCTCTTCTCAAAGGATAAATAGATCTAAATTTCATTTAAATTAATGCTACGTTAAAGTTATATTAGATTAAGGGCACAGTAAAGGCAAGCAATCAATGTATCACAACCTAACCAATTGCATTACAACAAAGTTACATGCAACCATTTACCGAGGTACAAAATGTACCCCGTACAGCTGATAAATCATCTGATTTACATTTAAATGAAGGCGACAGTGATAGTGGACCGTTGTAATAAATGAGGAAATGAATTACCACCCTATTTACCACCGGTATCGGGGATCTGGGGGTAGAAACCCGTGAGTCACACTAGTGCAGTAATAGCCGTATTGCGTTTGTTGTGCTATTATTTCGCGTTTAGTGAGTTCACTAGTTTCCCCTTATTTTTATTTTGGCATAATTATAAGTCAAGGTTATAGAAATTAGCAAAGTTAATGTGTTCTACTGTATTTTTGTATCGATGAATACTAAATTTTTGCACCAGCTGTACAGTGTAATAGATGTACTTATTTTATAATTTCTATAACTACTTATATTGTATTTTATTATAACTATTTTTAAGTATATAGTTTATTAGATATATAAATATATAGGTACTTTATTATATTATATAATTTATTGTAAAAAGTAGTGTTATTACAATAGAGACCGACTGAACGGGTCGCTGAATGTGTATGGGCATTTTCATCCCACATTTAAATTCATCATTATTCATTCATTCATCACCACATCCAGTAAATATACATAGGAAGTATATAGGAGGTACCTACGTGGAAATCATAATTAGTGTGTCATATGCTCTGGTCTCCTACTAGGAGTACGGCAGTCTCGAAGCTTATTGAAAGAGCTTATGTCCAACGCGGCCAGACCCTTCCATATTTAAACATAGAATCTAATATAAAATCTGACATTGTAAAGCACTAGATCGATATGTAATAGTTTTAAATGCAGCATTCAAACGAAGGGTTGGGGGCCCTTGCACGTCAATAATACCATGTTAAACATTCAACATAAAACTGTTCTATATTTAAACATATTTTTAACTACAAAAATATAGAGCTAAATACGATTATATGTAGTTAAGTTATTATTTGGGTCATATTTATCTAGATAATGTTTAATGTTTTGATTTTAAAATTTTAATTTTTAAATTATTTTCATTGGTTTAAATTTTAAAGTGAAATCTAAAATACAAAAACAAAAAAATAACTAGCAAAATAAACAAAACAAAACTAGTACACAAATAACAGGCATGTCACCTTGAAAAACTGATACAAAATAATGTTTACTCCTTAATAGTCCTTTCGCGTAAAAAATCACAATCACTGTCCGTGGCGTAATTTAAAAAATATAAACGTCAATTCACAAATCTGTAAAGTGTTCGATTTTTGAATTATTTATAAAGCGTTCCACACACGATCGGGCCTGCACTGTTCCGCCTGACACGCGCGTCCGTACCGACCGGCAGCTAACCTCGCACTGCCACACTCTCCCTTATTTCGGCACTCCGAGGGCGGCAACTTATTTGGCCTCTTTGTTGTATCCCTAAGAGGGGTAAATTATTACGGTTGTGTGATAACATAATGTAAGTGTACACTAAATAATCGGTAAGATTGCGTTTTTTACCGATCGCTAAACTATTTTAGATAACCGATGTCTTAAGAAAGAAGGACGATAGGATGAAAGTGAATTCTTATAGGATATCTTTACATTTCACTGTTCGCGTATATCTTTACTATATTGGGATATCTAAATAGGTCACGTTAGTTACATAATATTTATTAGCTGAATTCAGTTAATATTATCATCCTGCATACAAGCATCAGTTATTGGCATAATAAGTAGGTATAGAATAGAAATATTTAAAAAAGGATAATAATCTGTGTATAAATTGAAAACAACATAGATATCTGTTAGTAGTAACCGATTCAAGTAACATGCTTTGTTATCAAACGATTAAAAAAAGACTAGAGTAGATATTTTAGTGATTTATAGTCTACGTATTTATGTGGAAACATCATAAAAATGGCAATATTATGAATGAATTGACAATGATAAAGTTTTTTTGTATCGTATGGTGACAGACGAGTAATCCTAGTCATTTACTCCAGGTTATGTATTGCTCTTCACTTAGTCCACCCAATGCCAGAGGTAGGTACTAATGGTATTAGGAAAATAGACGAAGATGTTTTTTCCGGATCTTCCGATAGGAAGAAAACGACACGTCAAATAAAATATAACCAGGCGGTCAGAGGAGCTTTCAGAACTAGATTAATCTCCTATAATACCTTTGGTGGACCTCCTGGAAAGACAAACCGTGCAAAGCAAAACTGCATAGTCATCCTTATGGCGAATTTATGTTACGACGAGGTCTATGTACGTCGTGCCAAATGTTATAATAAAGCAATTGCAATACGTCCTACAAACAACTTTCACGAATAAAAGACAATTGATAACACGTGGACAAAATACACGTACAGTCCGCGACTACGCGTTTTAATATAATAATATGATACGATTTTATCCCTTAAGATAAGGTACATAAAGACCAAACTTCTGAATATGTTACTGATGGTTTGTAATATTGATTGGCGTACCACGTGAGAACCTCTTTACATAAGAAACGCAAGGAAAACATTTACTTTGTAACGTTTATCATAAGAATAAATGTTTTTGGAAAAATAGTTTTAGTTAAAGGTGGAGGTTTTAATGTGAGTGAGAGGTACCTCTCTAGGTGTGCCGCCCCTGCAATGCAGCCTGGCACTACCTACTACGTAAAATTCATTATTTTGCCTATTTTTGGATTATTAACATTAAAATACATACGACTTACCAGATTCGCGAACAAAAAAATCAATCATACCTGAAAGAAAATAAAAATTTATGAAATATATAAAGTTGATTCAGACACTATTTTAGTTATTAATTTATTTATATATCTCGACCACACTATTAGTGTGCCTCAAAAATAAAATGTGAATGTAAATTTTATATGAATGCTAAAGGGATTGTTTGTTTCGTTGCACGCGCTAAACTCAGGAACTACTGGTGCGATTTGAATAATTCTTGTAGTGTTAGATAGCCCATTTATGGAGGAAGACTATAGGGTATGTATGTGTATAATAGGCCATTTGACAAGATTATCAAAACTCTTATATTATACTTTAGTCTATATAGTACTCGCAAAATATCTAATATTTAATTTTGATAAGTATTTCTTTTTAAAATACCTCTTTAAAAATGTATTCTTTAAATATCCCGCCAAAACACTAATTTTAGCAATGTAGCGCGCATGACACCGATGACGTAGATAGGTAGTAAACAAACGTCAAAACATTTGGATTGGTTAGCGTCGATCTTAGATTTGTAACTTAAAAACTGTGATTTACCTAAAAAAATTAAAGAAGCCAATTGTGTACCGCATGTAAAATAACGGGGCGCCGTTAGTTAAACACATCTCGAAGGTAAAACTTCGTACCTAAGGCCGCACCTAGTCGATACCTAAACAAATCCAGTTTTACTTCTTCAATGACGTTTCTTACAACAGCCTCGGGTAAAGGATGTCATGGCCGCTCAAAAGCGCCGCTATAAAAGATCAATAACTTCAATATTACCTTACTTAAAGTGAATATTACTTACTAGTAAACAATATAAGCAATACAATATAAATTACCTTCACAATTTTAAGTATAAAATTATGTTATATACTTTATCATCATTATTAATAGCATCCAGAAGTCCAGGACTACGTCCAGTGGACTGGACATAGTCCTCCTCCAGCAACCGGCAAGTCCCAAGCTGCTTGCATCTTGTTATTGTTTATATACTGCCAACAAACATAAGCCCCATTTCTTAATTGACTGACTGTTTGGCTGTAATTTGGTTATAAATTTATTTTAGTATTAATTTATAGTTATAAATTTGGTTATAATACATGATAATACAAAACATCGGAAAAGAACGTCGATTTCCAGGGATAATTCATAATTTCTGTTAGAGCCCCGGTCGTAAATAAACTTTAATCTATAACCAGACAACAACTCACAGCTACCAATACGATACTGGGACTAATTTAATAACATGGAAACATGAGTCGGAGACTCCCATGACCGCAGCAAAGTAACCGAAACGTCCGTACTTTACTTAATTAAATAAAAATGCAAAGTTCGACTGTTTAAAATATATTTTAATGTACAAAGAATCACACGCGTGTTCACGAGGAACCTTCTTCTTTTTGAGTCTGTAATTGTTCAGCCATGAATTTTTATGTGCCCAGTACTGTGCCAGAGTTGTAGCAGCATCATTGGCAGAAAGAAGATCCTCCAATATGCAAGTCCATATACACATCCACATTACATGGGTTTACATCCGTCAAACGCAAGAAAATCAGTCTGCTGCAGGACAGGCATTTACATACATACATACATTCGAAAAAGCTCTCTTTCCGAGGCAGTCGGTTAAAACCATCTAATTAAATCGCGGCATAATCTACATAAACCTGTATTCAAAAGCTCATTACTTTTCTTATATAGAGCTTTTTAAGTTCAATTTACAGGGCTGATTACAGTCGGTACGGGCTCGATCGATGCCGCCCGGTTAGATAACGCACAGACTATCATGTAGACTATCACCCGCAGCGCGAAGCTTTGAGGAGCTTTTAATGGCTTCACCGCAAATAGATAAGCTACAAAGAAAATAAAGCTTTCACATACGCACAAAACGAAACGCGATAAGCTTTTTGTAATTGCAAATGTAACTTTTTATCGGAGGTTCGAATGAGTTGTAAATAAATTGTCTTTATAATAATAATTACACGTTATACACAGGCGTCGTCTTAGAAGATTACTACGATTAAAGTTTAAAAGAGCCGTAAACTATGAGGGGGCAAACGAGCAATCGGACTCATTTCATGACTAACGGCCCCCTTGAACATCCGCATAGAGTTTATACAGATGCGTTGCCCTAATTCCTTCTCCCACCTCCAACGGCCACCTAGCTTAAAGCATCTTGAGCGTTAGATATTTGAACTTTCTTAATTTTTTTTACCTCGGTAAAAAGATGTCAGGGCCGTACAAATATAGACGGCCAGGCTGGCGCAGTCGTACAGGGCTCGGATAAGCAGAGCATGTTGCGCCAGGGGTCGCGGGTCCGAATCCCGCCTGGGTCATGGATGTGAATCTATGTATTACATGTATTTCTATAATAAAAATCTCAAATATATTCCGTTGTATAGTACCCGTAACACAAGTCCTTACGGTACTTAGCAGGGGGTGTAACGTGGTGTGCAAAAAAAAAATATCACGATCAATAATAAGCTCAATATTATTTTAGTCAACGTAATATTTTTTCTCCCTCATTTCTTACATAAGACCTTCGCTCCGCAATCGCTGTTTCAGAAGTGTCTATTTTTTACACGCGTCTTACACGTTATAATTATTTCTTAGGTTTTTCTTTTTTTTTTTAGGTTTATGCGAATGTCACCCAATATAATAAAACTATTTTAACGGATTTTATCACTTCTGAAAAGATTGTAAAATACTTAAGTATAATCGCGATAAAATCCATTAAAATTGTTTTATTTACAACCTAATAATAATAAGTGTGAGTTATTTTGAATTCATGAGAAGTGGCAAGTTAGTTTTATCTGTTTCTCTGTGCACTACCATTTTATTTGAGTGTTGGTTGTGTCTCACGCAGCTGTCAGTTATCAGGTAGCTGCGATGCCCCTCACGTGCAAACCAACCATGTCGGGCCCCGGTCTAGACGGCCCCGGCTTTTTATTGCAACATGTTGCAGGAAATACAATTAATTACAGTATGTAAATATTAAGAACAACTGTGTTTAATTCAAACACGGAAAAGTGGACGTTCAGAAAAAGTACATTTCCTTTATTATACAGGCTTATTTTTTGGTCACCGGCAAAGTTTTCAGGTTTGGTTCACAATCAATAATACATTCGATTTATGACACCAAAAATAATTAGATACAATTACTTTGTCCCATGTTGCAAAACCTATTTGTTGGTCACCACGTGCACACTCGCGGCTCACGGTAGGCCGACGTCACTGACCTCGAAGTCGATACATTTCGTGTGAGAACAACAATCGGATGTATTTTAAGGACCATTTCAAATCGATTTTTATATAACAAAATATTACAATTAGACGATAAAATTTAAAACACACCCTTGGAATGATGACCACTTCCTCATTTTAAAATTTGGCCGGCGACCAAAAAATAACCCTATATAAGACAAACGAGCAGTCTTTACATGACACTATCGTACATAGCATCAGCACAACTGTTGTGCAGACGTTTGGTCCTCCTCTCCTCTTACTCTCCAATCCCCAAGTAACATTATATATATATCATAGATCATAATTAGATGGCGGTGCCATGCCTATCTGGTGTGAACATGCTATATTTTATTATGATTGAACAATTTTTATTTTTGACACTTAGTTTAGTCACAAGTCGGTTAGGTTTTTTAGTAATATATATTTGTATAATTTAGAATAATTATTCATGAAGTTTTTTAAAGAATCTTTTATTTCATCATTAGGTGCAGTGATGTTATGTGCTATAGTATAGTTCTATAAATAAGAATAAAATTGTGACAAAGTGGTAATCGACTGACTAAGAACATCTAGTTCCATCGATGGGACACAATGCATTCATCAGATACAATGCACTTGTCAGACGGTCTGCGCTCAGATGCTCATTGTACGACACTAAAGTGCTCACTCGTCGCGTGGAATGGCGAGCAATCGTTAGGCAACTATTAGAGAACTCTACAAAACTCTATCATGGTGACCTCTTCGAAGTATAAAGAGCTAGGCGAAAACAATGAATTTATGATAAATATTTATCAAAATAATATCATTATCATCATCAACCACGGAATATAAGCCAAGGATAATATACGCTAAGACGAGCGATCATAAATAATAAATAATAAACCATTTAAAATAATACAATTGGCATAAATAATATAAAAAAGTAAGTATATAGTATACCAATTATATAAATGAAAATTGAAGATACTTATTTCATAGTTTAAAAGGACAGGGAAACAATCGGAACCGTTTGATTACTACCCATCCACGTGCCCGCTATCGCCCGTCTCATCCGAATAATTGTTATACAGGTGTATTTCCTGCTTTTCTTCCTTCAGACCAACAGAATACAACTACAGCACAGCTGCCATTTCCCATACGTATACGTACTAGCGGACACCCGCAACTTCTTTTATGTGAATCCGTTTTGTAACCGCAGTTGGTTAAGAAGTAGTCGCCTTCCAACTAAATTGACTAGCTAAAACTGAAAGAATTTTTTTACTCGGACCAGTAATTCCAGAGATTAGCGCGTTCAATCAAACAAACTCTTCAGCTTTATATTATTAGTATAGAAGTATAGATAAGTTTCATCCCGGTCGTGCCAGCCCAATCCAGCCGCAACGCATGGCACTATAAATAGGCACAAGGTTGATTGGGTACCCAATTAAGGCAGTATCACTCGCCGGTCTAATTAAGAAACGCAGCATCTCGGTACATTCTCATGTCTCGAATCTGTTTTTTCCGCAAGCCGTAAGTCAGGCCGTTTGATGGATCGGTGGGTTTACTGCCCCCGTAATGAGCGGGGGTGGGTTTTATCTTGCATGCCTGATGGATGCCTATAGCTATAGGTACGAGCTTGTTAGAGATAATGGTGCATGTCGTTTGGGAGATTCGCTTTATTTTGAAGTGAAAGCGATGCAAGTGTGATCATTGAGGACTTGCATCATTGTCATCTCGTCATCTGTTGGATTGCTATAGTAATAGTAACTACATAATCTATACTAATATTATAAAGAAGAAAACTTTAAGAAATAAATATTGTAAAGCTTTTTTTTTGTAATCGTTACCTGTAACTGTTTCGTGATCACGCCAAATGGCCCTAATCGAAGATCAGTGCTGATTTAAAATCACAAACACTGAGTTGGGACAAATTTGTTACACCTTTTATAAACCAATATTATTTGTAGTTAGTAGATGTAGATTTGGTAATGTATTATGTATCACAAATAAATGAATCTTTCTTTCTTTCTAAAGCCTAACGAATAGACAGAACGCACAGTATAGGCACTTAATAAAGAACTAATAAGTAAATAGGTAATATTTTCGTTTGCTAATATACGTTTGCTAATATGTATTATTCAGATTTTACTATAATAGTACAAATATATAAGTATACGATTTTTGAAATTTTACCCAAAAAATTATAGATTTTATTTGTTGTTTTAACCTGTAGTATGTTTTCTTATGTTAGTTACCTCTCGTAGTCTATAAAGATTAGCTTTATAGTTAATCGCCTTTCATGCATAAATCAAGTTATAAACTCTGATGGTTGTTTTATAAATTGTCTGCCTTATTGCAGCGTTTAGTCGGCGGCGTGTTCTTAAGTGTTCTCAACTTACGCTGTCACTTCAAAGTCGCGTCGGGACATGTCGCGGCGTCTCCCAGGATAATTGCAACATGTGTTTTTATGTAAAATTACACCGCTTCTGTAATTACCGTTTGACATTTTATATTCTTATTACAATTTGGGCTCAATGGAGGGATATGGGTAACTCGACTGCATCTATGTTTGTATGGATTTGTAAGAGCTGTAGTCACATTTCAAAAGAGACAAGCTGCTGTTTGGATTTATACTTTTCCAATAAATAAAATAAAAAAAGAAATGATAATGTCTGGACATAAAGTTTGTGGTTTTCTTTCTCTCTGTGATTATTTTATTCCTGTACGAAAAACAAATAAAATATTTAGAGATAGAATAAATACATTGTTATGTTGTTGTGTACGTTGTTATGTACAAAAGTTCGCCAAAGTAGTCATACACTTTAAAGCAGGTACACACTACACATATACATAATTTTCGATACTCTTTTATGATGAGTAATAAATTTATCACACTACTTAATCATCGTCAATATAAAAACATATATATAAAAACATCGTCAATATCATCATTTCTTTTACTGTCTATTGCTCTTTCTATCTTTTATTTAATGACAAATGTGCTTATACTAGGATCAAAATGTGCATGCTAGTAAATAAAGATTCTATACATTTACCTTCGGCTATATTTAAAGATTATCATAATACTAAATACGTTTTACGTTCCAGGTACAGCGGGCTTTAGCTGATGATGATACTGACAGACATCCAACCGATACCTAACTAATATCCCACAGAAGAGGGACCTATAATCACAATAACGTCTAGACCGTGGCGAAGTCTGGAATGTTAAACAAGGGTTCCTTACATCGAAAAACGGCTCTATCATGAGGTAGACGGGCAACGGCCTTGCTCTATACGAGAGTACACACAGACAGACAATTTATTTTGTATTTTATAATATTTTTATTGTAAATTAGATTTTATAGCGTAGGAGCCTGTGAACGATCGGTGCGTTCTCTTTACGCAATCTCCCAATTATGGCTGTTGTTTTTGGTTAGTCATAAACTGTAGAGTCTAGTAACAGGTAGTGCCACACTGCATGCAGGCGAAATGGACCGGCACGGCTGGGGAGGTACCTCTCGCATACAAGAGATCGGCGTGAAGTGATAACTGTGCTGTCGCGTTTCGTGCGGTGTGTAAGTAGCCGGTGGCCCATGGAGGTGGGATGAGAAAGAAGACAAATCTGCTATCTTTTTTTTTCCACAGCCTAAGTTCAGGTCCGCAAAACAAAGAAGTTAAAACGAAGCTTTATGTTTTCAGTAAGAGGTAGTGGCACACTGCCGATTGGGCCGGAACGACCAAGGAGGTACCTCTCGCGTACACGAGACTGGCGTAAAGTGACAGCTGTGCAGCAGCGCGGTGAGTAAGTAGCTGGTGGTCCATGGAGGTGGGAGGAGAAAGCAGGTAAGCGAATCTGAATAGACCATGGATGACTTGTGCACCTGTCAACGTGTCATCATCACTACAGGGATTTAGCCATAGCGTGCTTTGAGGCATCATCTATCATCTCTGACGTGTCACTACTTCCACTCTAGGATATGAAGTACATATCCAGCATTAATGTTACAAACAGTGCATTCGGTAAGCGGCGGTAAGTCAGCGAAATTTACTATATCGCTTAGGCTCTATACGACTGCAATGTAGCAATGGTAGTATGTATATAAAACTCAAAGGTGTCTGACTGGTGTTATGACGTAGGCATCTGCTAAGAAAGGATTTTTAGAAATTCAACCCCTAAGGGGGTGAAATAGGGTGTTAAAGTTTATATGGATTTTTTAGAAATTAAACGCAGGTGAAACCGTGGTACAGCTAGTCTCTCATATAATTATTATATTATGTAATTATATACAGTTGAGCATACGTAACATGGATCAATTAATATTATACACGAAAAAAAGCCTCAGGCGAGTACAGTAATTTTAGCATGAAAAAGTTTTTCTAGGAAAATAATAAATGTTCTTCTCCATATTTATTTCCAAGCAACTTACGCTATATTTCACCAAAAGCTACATATCTACATAAGTAAATATTACTTTGTTTATACTTAGGTACATAATGTTATTATCATAGAGTACATGTGATGGTTCATAATAAAGATTAACGGGGGTAAACAAGCAGAGTTATTTTTATAACTACCGACGCTCATAGATTCATCGCATCCGCATCCTCCCCCTCTACGGGCCACCGGCTATTTACACATCTCCGCCGGTATCGTATAAGTTAACCTCCCTAGCGTGCCGGTCCAGTTCTGGTGCAATGCTGCGTGGCACTACCTCTTACTAAAAATATTTCACGGCGCTTGTAAGTTTATGAAAATTCCATTCAAAAATACATCAAGTTTCCATTTTTAATTATCAAACTGCTAAAAATGTGAAATATGGCATGCGGACTTAGCGAAAATAATAATTTATATTTCTATCTCAGTAAAGATACATTTAGGAGTACACACTGAACATCAAATCGCATTGTCTAACGGATAAACCACAGCTAAAAATTTTAAATATGACGGGCGGACTTAGCGAAAAGTGTTTATTTCAAATATTAATTTATGTCTCCTTACTTTCTTTCTATCTCTAGCAGCACCCACCACATCAATTGCCCTGCTAGCAGCTACGCTACATAGAATCTATTACTTCGCTACACGGACGAGGTGTATAAACCTTTCTTGATGATTTGTTGTATCGTTCCACACTGTCTACAAAAATGGCGCCCCTACTATGATACAAGCTGTAATGAAACTCGAAAGCATTCTTGCTATTCGTAAATTTGTTTTAGTAATGTAGTTTGCATATTAACTAAAATATTTAATTGTTAGTGGTAGAAATCATAAAGAATGTTATGGAGTGGATGCCGCATTTGAAAAGAAGATGTACAAATTAGGGCCAGTTATTCTGAAATTATTATTATTTAATTGTTTATATTTAAGAGAAACATATTATCTTTTTAATTTATAATTGTTTAGTATTTTTTCTATTACTTACTGGTTTTTGGCCTACATAAACGCAACTATGTCTAACAACAGTTACGTACTCACTTAAAAAGACTATAAAGGACTTAAAAAGCTATTAATATTTAATATGAAATTATAATTACAGTATTATTAAATCCTGTAGCAAGTATTTATATTTTGAAACAATATAGATTATTAAATAGATACCATAAAAATAATTAGCAATGTAGCAATTTTTATATTCTCTTCTATATGGTTTGTTCTGTAATAATCTGATTGAAAACCAACCAACCACCAAATTTACAATTATTACCAGTGTTTTAAAGTTAGATATCGAGTTTCCGTAGTAATGTGTGTTGTGTGAAGGTATAAATGAGAACGTCTAATATTTTTATAACAGTCAATATCCTGAAGGTACACAATTTATGTGCCGAGGTGGACGCGTATTGGCTACACGTCGCAAATGAAAAATGCGATTTATTGGAAACTACCCTCTTACGTCAATATCTTGTTTTATTTGACGTATCTACTCGACTTATATAATAGTCAAAGATACGAAGAGACTATTGTGAACTATTCGGCTATACTACCACTTCTTTTTTATAAAATCAAACTAAATTAAACACTTCTATAACTTAACTTCCTATAATATATTTAAGTAAACCAGCAGTCTCTTTTTCTGCGATTCGCGTCTTTTGAGCCTCTCCGACCGAAATTGCCAACATTAAAATATTACAAACGATATTTTTGGCGTTGCCAGCAATAAATCGGTCCAGTAGTTTTCGAGCCTATTTGATACAAACAAAAATATTGTCCCTTAATAATAGTATAGATAAGATGAAGCAATTCAAATAAACCACGCAACGAAAACGTTTCAATATCACTTAGAGTATTATAATCACAGAACACACATTTAATACATTATAACGTGTGATAGCACCGCAATCATCGATCTTGCGAAGAGAGAGAGAGAGACAAGTTATAATAAAATTGTATAAAATATTATGTTCGTTTTTTGTTCAAAAAGTTTAAAATTATATCCGTAGGCTGGATTGTAACACTAAAAACTTTGTAAATAGGTAGTCTCTAACTTTTTAAATCCTCAACTGATCATAAAAAAATATTTCACAAACAGGCTATGTTTTTAATAATTTAACAAAAATAAATTTTACGCGTGTAAAACGTAAGACGTATAGCTAGTGCCTTGTAAAATGAGCTGACATATAAAATATGCAGACTTATATGTGTTTGATAAAACCAATAAGTTGGACGCGAGTGTGGCATAAAATTTCATGCGCCATCTCAACAGAAGTGGATTGACAATTTGTCAAGTTCAAAATGTCCACATAAATTATAAGAAAATAGCATAATAGAGTCCAAGCGGGGGATCCGTACCTACAACTTATGTTTAACAACATAACCACTTCGTTCTATAATTGCATATGACATACAAGCACGTCTTTATGACTGACAGCTGTTTATAGCCACATTCTTTTGTCATATTTCTCACACATGTCATCCAATAATAGCAATAACATTCATTTATGTGCCTTTGGAACACACGTATGAAATTGTCATCAACTGTCGCCTTGCCTTCTTGTGAAGCTGATGTACCCCGGTCGTTCTGCCCAAATTAGATTATATTATCTTGCTAGAGGAAGATTTAGTAAGAGGTAGTGCCACACTGCATGCTTGCATGCAGTCGAATTGGGCCGGCACGACCGGGGAGGTACCTCTCGCTTACACGAGATCGGCGTGAAGTGACAGCTGTGTTGTTGCGTTTCGTGCAATGTGTAAGTAGCCAGTGGCCTATAGAAGTGAGAGGAGAAAGGAGGGCAGCGCATCTGTGTAGTTTCTATTGGTAGTCATGAAAATAGCTCAGACGGCTCGTTTGCCCCCCCCCCCCACACCTATACCATAAAAAAACATACTGTGTGTATTTTGATACAGTTTTCACAATTGTGTTGCTACAAAACTATAGATATCCAAATGTGGAGACTAACTTAAAACTCTCGCAACTACGTTCTTAATCCTCCGTAATACGCCGCAAACAAAGATATTGGTGAAAGCCCTTACATCGCCTCACATTGTTCTTTCCTCTACGTACGGACCCCTAAAAAGCAATATATGATATTGATGACCACGATATTGCCGCCATCTATAATATCTCCCCTCCGAGCGCCATGACTTTGTTTTCATACATACACCGTGGCATAGGTGTAACAATAACTATACATACATTATTAGGCCTCTTACCATGTATGCTATATCAGTACATACTAAGATCAGCGCTGTATGTTCAACTAAGCCTAGAGAAAGACAGATTTTATGCAAATACTATTGATCGGATTCGGATAAAATTTTGTCTAAATATAAATTACAATTTGGACTAGCATAAAAATTACTGCTATTCCGAAATGAATGGTTGGAATTGAATATAGATTTACCGATGAAACCACAGCTAGTAAGTTACCTGTTATTCCCTAGGCCAACACAACACCTCTGATCGGATTAATTTGTCTACTGTAGCTCAAAATCTAAGCACAGTTAAGCTAATTCAACCCCCATTCCGGCTATCGGACATTTTTTTATGGTATAGGGGGTAAACGAGCAGTCGGAGCCATTTTCATAACTACCGACGTATATAGAGACATCTATGTAGAGGTTATACAGATGCGCTGCCCTCCTTTCTCCTTCCACGTCTACCATCATGGGCCATCGGATACGTAAACGCCGCACAAAACGCGCCAGCACAGCTGTCACTTTACGCCGTTCTCGTATAAGCGAGAGGTCGCGCCGGCCCAATCCGGCTGTATGCAAGCATGGAGTGTGGCACTACCTCTTACAAAATTGTATACAAGAGATACCTACAGGGTAGTGCCAGCCTAATTCGAAAGCAACACAACAACTCTTACTTATACGTTTCAGTTAAAAATAACCAAACGCGAATCCATCACCGCGGTAGTTTATAGAAAAAATCGATAAAAAACCAATTTAGCGGGATTCATCGAGATCTAATAAAATCGACTGACGGCACATAGTAAAAACTCTTTGTTTAATGTTCCCGCCATTACTGAACCTCCATAAACTGCCACTTACCCGGCTGATCGACGGGCGAGTGGAAACGCGGCTTTTTGGCGACCAGTTGGTAAAGCTCGCTTGTGACTAGTATCTAGTTAGTTGAGGTAATGCCACGTTGCATGTATGCATGCAGCTGAGTCGGGAATGAATAGGCATGATCTAGGAGATAACTCTGGATTACTCGATATCGCTTTAAATGAGGGATCTGTATAACAATTACGCTGATGTCTCTGGGCGCCGGTAGTCATTAAAATGTTCCAACAGGTAAATTTCTCTTCTATCATCATCATCATTATCATCATCATCATCATCATCAGCATATTGCAGTCCACTATTGGACATAGGCCTGTCCCACAGTACGCCACTGGCCTCGATCTTCGGCTAACCTTTCCCACTTCCTGCCCACAGCTTTGCGTATGTCGTCACTCCATTTAGTCACGGGGCGTCCTAGATTACGTTTGTCGGTACGCCCTTTTATAATATAAAAATATCATTACACTACCTAAGGAGGAAGTACCAGTCTCTACTCAACTGGTCATAAAACCGATGATACACAATTATTACCGCGGCATAATAATATTACATCAAAATCAAACAATAAAAAAAACATCAAAATACGCACTTCGAGATCTTTTACACAAAAATGTACCGCATGTTCTTTCAGTTCTCGTATCATTTTACTTGTACACGACTGGCTATACAAAATCGCTTTACTATTTTCCCGCAGCCGCGGCGTGCGACTCTCCCGTCGATCACCTACTTTATTCCTCCATGAATATTTTACACAAATTGATTTTTGTTACGCTCTCCGTGTCGCCATCTTTTTTTTTTCATCTCGGCCTTTATCGCTGGGTAGTCAACTTTACAACTCATAAAAGTAACAAGTCGTAATTACGGTAACAAACGGCGAGCTTGCAAAATATATAGCCTTCCCTCTCGCACAATTACCATATGTTGGGATTACTCTGTGGTATTCACTTTTTCACTATTTTATCTCTTGGACGGTCAGAAATAAGATAGCAGTCCGAGCCTTACGCCAACACCCGTAAACATCCGACTTGCAACTATAAAAAAACTCAAAAAATAACTGCAAACTCGGATACTTGCAGTTGTCAAAAAGGTACAAACCGTACAAAACGCGGCTGCATAGCTGTCACTTTCACATCTGGCATCATCTGAGCGAGAGGTACGTCTACGGTTGTGCGTGCCTAATTTCGCGGGAATACCTCTTACTAAAAAGTTGTATACATGTACTCCAACATTTAACTATATTTACTATATTTTGATGAAATAATATACTTTTTCATGCTATATCCACTATAGGTACATATATTAATTAAAATTGCATAAAATACGACCGGTTTCTATAACTCATCATCAGATTTTTTTCTTTTTTATGGTATAGGGGGGCAAACGAGAAGTCGGAGTCATTTTCATGACGACCGACGACCATAGACATCCGTATAGAAACTACACAGATGCGCTGCCCTCCTTTCTCCTTCCACCTCTATAGGCCGCCGGCTACTTACACACCGCACGACACGCGACAACACAGCTGTCACTTCACGCCGGTCTCGTGTAAGCGAGAGGTACCTCCCCGGTCGTGCGGGCCCAATTCGGCTGCACGCAAGCATACAGTGTGGCACTACCTCTTACTTAAAATATACGAGTTATCGCTGTGGCGTTTCGTTCATTGTGTTAATACCCGGTGGCGCACGTAGGAGGGAGAAAGATGGAGGACAACGGATCTGTATAGCCTCTGTGCGGATGTTAATGGTCGTCGGTAGTCATGAAAATGGCGCCAACCGCTCGTTTGCCTTTTTATACTATTAAAATATTTAATCAAGATATAATATGAATTTTCATCAAAAAGTAACTATACTATCTAACACAGGTAGAGTTCCAAATTCTGAGTAATCAAGAATCACTTTTCATTCAAGCTCGTTAAAACCTCACGCTTGAACAAAGGTTCAACTGAAACAAAATTCTAACATAATATTTAACACGTCAAAGATAACTGTGGTTTGGGCCTGTAATTAATAACTGAAAGTTGCACAACTATGTACGAATCATTTGGCCAGTATTTCATTAATGTCTGACAAAGCCCAGACGAGGACCAAGTGACCCTTAAAACAGCAAATACGCAATCAAATACCTGAAACACGACCTTACAGCCTTGATAATAAGGCTGTATCGACTCCACGTGAGATTTGTTCTAAAATTTTCAGTTTCGAAGTTATATAACATTATGCAAGTCAATTTGAATTTTAAATGAGATAATATAAGGGCTATTTTAGATTTAATCGGCTGATCATGGTAGTCAGGTATTTTGGTGTAATCAGTAACCACTATTACAGCAGTTAAACGTGAAGATTAATAGTTTAAATCTGGGATTATGAAATATCAATTTAACTCCTGTTTGTGGTTAAATATCATTTTGTAGCTAATGCTGCGGTAATGTCTGATTTGGCTGACATTAAGTTAAATATATTTCGAAGCTGTATTTGAATTTCGTAATCGGTTGTATTCGACATGCGTGTGTGACGTTGACACAAATAGACTTGCTAAGTTTGTTTTGCTGCTTCTTTTCAGGTGAAGCAAGTTATGTCGGCAATATCTTGAAGATATCTCTCAATCACATAATACTGATGAAAAGTAAGAGGTAG